>CATIWJ010064100.1:0-20463 GCA_949640765.1 Croton laevigatus | reverse complement strand
GACGGAAAATACCAACTACTCTGAACTGTTCCACCAATTTACGTAAAATAATTGAGACTATAATGCCCCTCAAAATAATTTATTACCAAATAAACCCTTTTTAATTTCAAACCCAACATATAAAAATCAGGGGTGTTATAGTTGTAGTCTTATTCCTTAAATTTTTGACCAACTACTTTAGTTTTTGATTTTTTTTTTTAAACTAAAATTCAATAAATATTAAAAGAGGATATAAAAGTAAAACTCTAAAAAAATATGCTATTTACCTAATTATTAATTTTTGGCGCCATTTACTAAATAAAAACTTTAAAAAAATACTATTTGTTACCATTTTCTAATTTTATTTGATTTTGCCTTAATTTGCTCTTAGATTTTCCAATTTTTCAAAATATGTTTTAAGATACTCAAATTTTGAAACTATTATACTACGAGTCATTTCATACAATATTATAAGAAATTTTCATTAGTTAAAATTCAATGGATTAAAAAAATTTAATTACCATTATACACAATAATAATTTTAAAAAATAACAAATTTTAAAAAAATATATTTGGCTGTCATCTTTGTTAGTTTGTTAATTTGAAAAATTATGTCCTTTAACTATTGGTTCCCATAATTGTTTTAAACTTCAAATTTAATTATAAAAATCCATACATATGTGTTTGATTCTTACTTTTATGGTTAAAAGATTTTTCTATAATATGGTTAGCTAGAAAAAATACAAGATCGATACCGAATATTGAACTTTTAGTGAAAAGTCATCTATTCTTTATTTAGTCTTATAATAAAAATAATGTAGTATAATTATATTGATGAGGTTCAGTTAGTTTTCGGTATTTTGGTTATTACCGAACTTTTAATTTCAATAATCTATGCCGAAACCAACCATTGAATTATCGAAAACACCCATAAATTCTGTATCGACAAAATAATTTTTATCAGTTTTAATAGTAACCGAACCCTTCAATGCCCTAAAATTAATAGATTGTAATAATATTTTCTTCACAATATCAAGTGATTAAAAAGGTCATAAGTCCTCTAAAATTTATAACAAAACTTAATAATTGTTAAAGTTGGATAATATAGTGACGGATTGAATTTAAATTTGTTTTTAAACATTGTTTTGATTTTACTAAAATTTTATAATCAATTTTGCACTACTAATAAAATTAAGTGTTAGACTACATTTTTAATATGATTTTGACATTTATATGTTAATAAAACTGAACTTAATATTATTTATATTTATATGTTAATATTAATATTATTTTGCTTTATATTTTCTATTTAGAATACAATACTATATTAATAGATTATTATTATTTAATTAATTAATTTAATTTAAATGCAATGCTAATATTAACTCTTAATTAGCATATATTATTAATACTATTACTATTAGGATTGCTATTAATTAATTAATTAATTTAATAATATAATAAAATATAATTACCTTAAAAAATTATTAATAAAAGGGGATTTTTGATAATCTCAACCCTCTTTCGTTCATACATTTATATATGTTCCCCCAACATTTTAATTAATAATAATTAAATTACTAATCCAAAACTGAATAGTAAATTAAAATACTATTCAATTGGTTTAAAAAAAAATTTAAATTTAATTAATTAATAATTAAATAGTATTTTTGATTAAAATATAATTTAAATTTAATTAATTAATAATTAATATATTATTTTTTTTTAAAATATAATTTAAATTTAATTAATTATTATCAATAATTATAATATAAATTTTATGAGGATATTTTAGGCAAAAATAATGTCTTCTTCCTCCACGCTTTTGTACATGCCATAATATATGAACATGTGGCCGATTCCTTAATATACAATATATAAGCGGGAAGTTAGAGCAAAGGTGTCCCCACTTCCAACGTTCGACTCTTCATATTTTCAAAACAAAAAAAAAAGAAGAAAACGGAGATTGTTTGCCACGTCAACTCTACCCGTTGGTTTTCATCTAGAAAAAACTCTACCTGTTGGTTTGCACAAACCTCTTCAACCTTTAGTTTTGATACGTGTGTTTCATTATCGGGGTAATTTTTAGTTTTCACCCAAGCATATATTTTTGTTACCAACACAACACCAAGAATAGCCGTTTCTTCTTGAAACGGCGTCATACCCAGTGTAAATTTGGATTGATTTTGCAAAGACAAAGCTTTGCCTTTCCGTTTTTGCAGTCTTCTCAAGTCTGAAGTGCTGAGCCTCAACTGAACCAACCGAGAAAGCTTTTTACGGAAGCAAAACTTTTTCCCTTTCCTCAAATTTTACACCACTTTCAACTTCTCTCTAAGTTGATCTCTTCTCTCTCTCTCTTACAATATTTCTTGCCTTGCCTCCAGCTCCTGTAGAGCTTTGAATGAAATCTTGAGCTTGGATTCTTATGTAAGTTTGTGTATTTCTGTTTTCCGATGGATTTTACAGTTTTTTTTGGTATTATTAGGCTGAGAGGTTAACATTTTAGGTGAAGTGGAAAATGTTTACTGAAGGACTCGACTCTAATGCCCTTCGCTGGGTTCAAGAGGTACATACATTCTTGGATTTTTCATTTATTTATTTCTAATTTGGCTTTGCTTTGATTTAATTTCCGTTTAATTTCACTCACATTGCTTGGTTTGGTATTTTCAGAACCAGAAGGAAACTCCTCTTTCACATTCCAGTTTAAGGCCTAAAATTGATCCCATCACTTCTACTTTTAGAAATAGCCGTGGATTTGACTTACCTCCGCCGTCTAAATTCAGAAGTGGATTCTTGCCGTCGACTGCTATTCCGGTGTCCCGTACCATTCCTGGCGATGACGACCATAGCCGATCCGCTTCTGATAATGGCGTAACTACTGAGTCGGATGAAGATGATGTTTATGGTGGGCGCTATTCTCTTGATTCCTCTCCTCAAGATGAAAGAATCCCTAGTAGTATTTATAGTCAGAGATATGGAAACGCTACACAAAGAGGAACGCGATATGCCAGTGATTACTCTGATGTTAGTTCGTCGATGGAGACGGTGGCAGCGGGAAGAGGCGGAAGTGCCGCGGAGAGATTTGTTAGAGCAAATAGAAGATATGGTGTTGAAAGGAATGTTGTTTATACTGAGGAGGATGATGAAGAGGAATCAGATTCCGCCGCTAGTTCTGAGTTCTCTACCACTCAAGTCGGGAGTGTTAGTAGTGCTTTGCCTCGGAATAGCCGGCTTCGTGTTTCTGAAGGATATGCTTCGAGTGTCGTGTCTTCGCAGGCAAATTTTGAAACCGTTATTCGAAAGGTTTGTTTAGTTTCATGCAGTTTACCTTAAATATATATCTTGTCTAATCGAGGATATGAAAACGCAGCAATTGTAATTGTCAGCAGTAAACAAAGGTTTGATGAAGCCAAAATAAAAAATAATTGTTTCATATCCGCGTTTATAATCTAATAATCAAGAGGAACTAGTTTGGTCTTCTGCATTGAAGTTTTCTAGATACAGAACTGCATGGAGCAATTTCAACTTTATTGTCTGAAACTGTACTATTCTCATCAGGACCTTATCCTCATAGCCACATTTCCTTAATTCTGATATCTTGGAACTTATGTCTTAAGATTGAAATGATGTCTACCATTTCATTTCAAATTAAATGTTTTCTAAACTGAGCCAGTAATGGTTATTTCTGGTTTTAACAGAATGTCAAATTGTCAACCATTAATCACTATTAATATCTGGGATGTGTAAGATGGTAATTGCTCAGAGGAAAACAAATATGATTATTAACATTAAGCATAAAATTTCCAGTGTTTTGTGGTTTATTCTTTCAAGGATTTGAGGAAAAAGCTCAGTAACATCTTGATTTTAAGTTGTAAAAGGGTCTCTGGACGGAATCTCACTTGATTATATCAAGATTTTTTTTGTTACTTTTCTTGTTGCTTGTGGCATTCAATTTGGAGTAAACTTCCTCTTGAGAATTACATCTTGGAAATTTCAATTTGTTACCTTAAGAAGCAAACTGTATGCAGCGAAAACCATTTGCATTATTTTTCTTTTTCCTTGTTTAGATTCTGTTATTATTGAGTTATGCGATTATTTATAAATGATTTGCTTGTCATGCAGGATTTGCCTTCCAGAAACCTGCAGGCTGAGAAATTTTCTAATGATGATGATGATGTTCCCAGTGCACCTCCACTGTGTGTTTCCGGTCAGGAAATTAAAGAAACGGCTGAACTGGCATCTATAGTTCGTAACACCACAGGCATAGCAGATTCTTCTGACTTCTCTACTGCTAAGGAGACAAACAAAATCAAACCTAAATCTGGACTTGAACCACAGGAGAACTCTGGAAACAAGAAATCTGATCAGTTTTTAAGGTTAGTAACACTTTTTTAGGACTCTTTTGGATATAAAGTTTGTGCAGATACTCTTATTTGAAATGCGTGTTGTCAGCATTTCATGAAAGTCAATATTTAAGTTTTATAATGTAGTGGAGCCAATAACTCCTTGTAACAGAACGGCTGCTGGGGCTGAAGCTGCGGTTCCTTCTGGTTCAAATCCAGCACGTCTTCCAACCTTTCATGCAAGGTATCATAGCCAACAGTACATTTGTGGATATATCCAAGAAACTCATCCTGCTATTCTTTGACATGCTGATGTTTCTTTGACTCTTTGTTAAATAAATCAGTGCATTAGGGCCTTGGCATGCAGTGATTGCATATGATGGATGCGTGAGGCTTTGTCTCCATGCTTGGGCACGGGGTTGCATGGAAGCTCCTATGTTCTTGGAAAATGAATGTGCTTTGCTACGTGAGGCATTTAGGTAGTTTTCTTTTCTTTCCCTCCTTTTGTCAGATTTTCAATTAAGCTTTAGGCATTTATGCTAAATATTCTACTTCTCAGTTTTTCAATGACTCTATTTTCCATTTCTCTTGGACTACAGTGTGCAGAATGTCCTGTTGCAATCAGAGGAGGAACTACTGGCAAAGCGTTCTTCTGAGCTTGTCAGTGAGGGTGCTGCTCTTAAACCAAAGAAAATTGTTGGGAAGATGAAAGTGCAAGGTGAGTTTTATTGCAGATTTAACATAGCCATTCAAGTATTTGCAATGACTAGAGACTTGTTCTAATATCTTATCCATTGTACAGTGCGGAGAGTTAAAACAGTTCTTGACCCCCCTACCGGCTGTAGTATGTCATCGCTAACTGTTATTGCACCGAAACTAAAACTTGAATCTGTACGATATCGTTTCTCCAAGTTGCAATCGATACTTTCTACTTCTTGGAGAGCTTTTCGTAAAATCCGTGTTCCACCTCGTGTGCCTGCAAATGGTTCTTTTTCCCGTCAGAGCTTGGCATATGTGCATGCCAGTACTCAGTATATAAAACAGGTTTCTGGACTTCTTAAAATTGGTGTGACAAGTCTACGCAACAGTTCATCATCATATGATGTTGTTCAAGGTATGAAAAGTAGTTACTCCATGCTGTATGGTGGAAATTTTCTTATATCTTCTGTAACTAGGTTCGTAAGGTTTTAGTTTCTAATTTGTCTATGGCTGGCTTCTGCTGGCAAGATTAGAAATCTTAAACGATAATCTGTTATATTAACCAAAAAAGGGTTAGACAAAGATTAGCTTTCAAATGTTACCACTGGTGTCTGTACATGCTGATCTCATCAGGTACTGTCCACTAGACAAGGGTAAATTACCTTATGGTCTATTGCTTATGTAATGATGGTTAAATTTAGGTAGCTTCATTCCTTTGTTGGCTTACACGATTAAAGCTGTTGATGGTTATCAATTGCCCTTGCATACCTGCTTGACCTTTTTCCGTTGCAAATTTCATCAGAGACTTTCTCGTGTCTATTAAGACTGAAAAGTTCAGCAGAAGAAGATGCCATTCGGATGCAGCCTGGATCCAGTGAAACCCATATGTTGTATGTACCACTGTCCAACACACTCATTTTTGGTTATGTGTTTTCTTATAGTCTACTTGATAGAGATATTAATTACTCCACAGCTTTCCAGATGGTCTAGGGGATGATCTAATTGTTGAAGTCCATGATTCTAAGGGGAATTATTATGGCCGTGTACTTGCTCAAGTGGCAACCATTGCTGAAGACCCGGTAATACTTTTGTTGAAGCATTTATGAAGTTAGGTTAGCAATGTTAATTGTTTCTTGGTTTTGACCCATGCTAAAATTGGAGGCAGGTTGATAAGCTGCGTTGGTGGTCCATATATAGAGAGCCAGAACATGAGCTTGTAGGGAAACTACAACTTTACATTAATTACTCTACAAGTTCAGATGACAATAATCCCAAGGTGAGCTGGTTTAGATTCATTGTTGAAGACTTATCTACTGTTTGTCATAATTCAACCAGAGTAGGGTCGTTGTGATGTTGAGTGCTGGCACAACCCGTTTTGCAATTAATCATTATTCACAGTTGATCATAATTCATAACTTTGAAGGCCAGACATGATGGGTTATGGATGAAAATTCTGTTTCTTAAAGAGGTGTACATCCCTGTAAAGGCTTTAGACTGTTTTGCAATTAATTAATGGCTATGGAAGTAGAATTAACTATTTGAAAATTGGAGACATTCATGTAGAGTGAATAAATAAAGTTTGAATCATAGTTTACATTTTCCAGTCATGGGGAAAACGAAAACCTATCTGTTTTAGCCTTTCAGTGGCCATGTCTTTGATGTTAAGGATGGAAACCACTATAAATCACATGTTGATTATAGGTTTAGGTGGGTTTCAATCTAGAGCCCTTTCTGGCTCCACTTGTGAAAGAGACAATTCTATCATCTTATCATTCATTCTTGTCAAGTAACCTCTCATGCTGATTATTACTTCTGCTATCCTAGTGTGGCTCTGTAGCTGAGACAGTTGCTTATGATCTCGTTCTAGAAGTTGCCATGAAGATTCAACAATTTCAGCAAAGAAATTTATTGCTTTATGGTTCATGGAAATGGCTCCTTACTGAATTTGCATCATATTATGGAGTTTCTGATGCCTACACCAAGTTGAGGTAACAGGGACATATTGTGCTTGGCCATTCATGATTAATGTTTTTGAACTTAATTCAAATATGTAAGGATTAGCTTCATTAATTTGTAAACTTTCTGTCTCTAGTATATTGCCTCAGTGATGTTTCTCCCATGACTATTTAAGAAATAAATGAAACAAAAAAGAAAAATTTATTTTCAATAAGATGAAAGCCCATGTAGTTTCTTCCAATTTGTTTCCTCTGATACTTGTTGCAGTAGTATATGTTTCTAATATGTTATGGTCACAGGTATCTTTCTTATGTAATGGACGTAGCTACACCCACAGCCGACTGCCTGACCTTGGTGTATGATTTGTTAATGCCTGTGATTATGAAGGGCCATAGCAAGAGCATGTTGAGTCATCAGGAGGTAAAATTCCAGGATCTTCAGATTATACATTTATTTTCTTTGTCAATCCTCTTTATCTTGACTGCTTTGGTTATGAAGTCATCGATTGTAGTTTGTTTCTCTCATGATTATGGTCATTGCCATGTTTTTTCCCCCAGTGATTTATTTCATTGTCTTTTGCTTGCTGCTCATTATTCTTTAATTTCTAAATGCTTAATTTGCTGGCTGTTTCACTAGAACCGACTCTTGGGAGAAATCAAGGATCAGATTGAACAGATTCTAGCCCTATCGTTTGAGAATTACAAGTCTCTTGATGAATCATTGTTATCTGGTATTATGGATGTTTTCAAGCCAGCAACAGGCCTTGCAGCACCTGCCCTGGAACCTGCAGTGAAGTTATATACTCTTCTTCATGACATATTGTCTCCTGAAGCACAAACGAACCTCACACATTATTTCCAGGTACTAGAAGTATAGAACTCTCGTTATCAAAACCTTGCTTCAAGTGTTTTCATTTATTTGCTTCACTTAAAGTGCTTCTCCTTCAGGCTGCTGCTAAGAAAAGGTCCCGAAGGCACTTGACAGAGACTGATGAATTTGTTACTAGCAACAATGAAGCTACTCTGATGGATACAGTTGCAATGTCCACAGCTTACCAGAAGATGACTTCCCTTTGTTTGAACTTTAAAAATGAAATTAGTACTGACATTGAAATCCACAATCAACACATACTTCCCAGGTGCGTTTATTCTCCCTGTATGACAAATGGCACGTCATGAATGTAAAGAATGGATCTTTTGAATTTTGATGCTCTGGAATAATTTTTTCTTTTCATCTGTCCTTCCTGATGCAATATAATTAAATTGCATAGCCAAACATGATTAATTGAACGACCTGTAAGGAACAAGTAATCCACCAGGTTTTTTTTCCAGCAGGGAATATGGTAAATTTCTTCTAGATTCCAAATAAATTTTCTCACCTTAAAAATATAGCAAGGAGTCAATTGTTAATCATCATATCTTAGAGTGCATCCTATTTGATGATTTTGTTTCACTTAGAGAATAGAATAATTCTTTAATTATTCTAAGTAGTTGAATCATGCATCTCAATTATTCGAAGAAGAGCAGCAGAGTTGCTGCTTTGTTTTGTCATATATCTCTTTTTTTTTTACCATATGATTTTAAGAATATAATATTTTAGTCTTGATTGGAACTTCAAATGTAGTTAACTGTTAATGAAAACTTGGTCAACTGCCTTTCTTTGTATAGTTTACAAACAATTTCTCCTAGTTGACCAGCTGATATTTGTAATTGTGATATTTCTTCTCATTGCCATTGTCATTCTGATATTTTGTAATGTAAAAAGGCAAAGGTTTTTATATTTTGAATTGGATAAACTGTTGAATTTCTCATTGTTTCATCTAATTGGGACAACACTCAACTCTGGCTTAGCATTACTCATTGCTGTCTCTCCACATTGGAGTTTTCATTGAAGTTTTGAGATTTGAATTGAATTTCTTCCCAATGTAATGTTTCCTGTGATTTGGTGGCCGACGTGGGATGCTGATGTTAAAATATTTTGTCCTGCAGTTTTTTGGATCTTCCAAATTTATCTTCGTCCATATACAGCACAGAGCTTTGCAATAGATTGCGAGCTTTCCTACTTGCATGCCCTCCATCTGGCCCTTCACCTCCTGTGGCAGAACTAATTATTGCAACAGCTGATTTTCAGAGGGACCTTGCCAGCTGGAACATTAGGTATCTCCATTTGTTAGAAATAATATTTTTTCTTTGCATTGTTTCATTTCACCTCACTTTACACCATCTGTTTCTTCTTCTTTTTTGGCCCTCAGTCATGTGAAAGGAGGAGTTGATGCAAAAGAGCTATTCCATTTGTATATCATGCTCTGGATTCAGGATAAGCGCCTCTCTTTGCTCGAGTCATGTAAACTAGACAAGGTATATATTTGTCAAACGATAGCATATTTTATTCTTCAATCCTAATGAAGTGGGTTGCAACTTTAAAAAAGGCCTGCAGTTTATAAATCAGCAACATGACATTTGTTGTGATTCTATTATCTTTAGCTTGATGTTTTTGCTTCTTCACATTCAAATGTCTATAACCCAATTTTTATATTAAAAACAATTAAGTTTCAAAGAACTTTTATCCTTTTCATGTGATTTACAAATTATCTTTTTCTATTATTGATTTTCAAGATATCAGTTTAATAGATTATATTCAAGTCCTGTTTGAGTTAATGACTTGGAAAATTGACTAAAACTTGTTCAATTGCAGGTCAAATGGTCAGGAGTCAGGACGCAGCATTCGACTACTCCTTTCATTGACGAGATGTATGATCGTCTAAGAGAGACTATAGAAAACTATGAAGTCATTATTTGCCGATGGCCAGAATATATTTTTGTTCTAGAAAATGTACGCTTTCATATTTCTCTTTGCTGGATTTATTTATTTTTTATTTATACCTTGTTGTGTCTATGTTATGTCAGTATAAAAGTTACTGAAGCTCTTAAAAATTTTGCACAAATTAATCACTAGAACCCTGCAAATGTAAATTCTTTGGCCCCATATGAGTTTCTGAATGTCAAAAGTAAGTTTTCTTAATCAAGTTGAGATTCTCGTTGGTAAGAGTCAGTTTTCTCCAGCGTGCCACTTCTTTTAGAAGATAAAAATAATTTATGTGCCACTAAGTGTCATGGGAGTTGGAACATGTAGAGACTACCTGGAAAGAATGGTATTTACTGGTATTTGGTTTATGTTTGCAGTTTATGCTTTGTTGAGCCCTTTTTCGCTCTAGTGTTAGTTTCATGTCCCCATTTTGTTTGTTGCATGAGAGGGCTTGATTTTTCTTTTTGTGGCCCTTTTATTTATCTGGATCCACTTGTGATAACTTGAGTCTCAAACTCTATACTTTCTTTTTCTCTTTTCCAAATGAAATTAAAATGGTACTTACTGAATTTTTTTTATTTATTTTGGCTCTTCCTCATCAAAAAGGCTATTGCTGACGTTGAGAAATCCATAGTGGAAGCTCTGGACAAACAATATGCTGATGTGCTAGCACCATTGAAGGAGAATTTGGCCCCTAAGAAATTTGGCTTCAAGTATGTCAAGAAGCTTACCCAAAGATCTGTATGTGCATATACAGTTCCAGATGAGGTGAGCTGCTACTTATTATTGACTGTTAAGGTTCCTTTAACAATGGTATATGTTGCAATTTTACCTTCTGGTTTATTGCAGCTTGGGATTATGTTGAATTCAATGAAGAGGATGCTTGATGTCTTGCGTCCCAAGATAGAATCTCAGTTCAAATCATGGGGTTCTTGCATACCTGATGGTGGAAATGCAGCTCCTGGAGAGCGACTTAGTGAAGTGACTGTGATGCTGAGAGCCAAATTCAGAAGTTATCTGCAAGCTGTTGTAGAAAAACTAGCAGAGAATGTGAGTATCATTTTTAATGTGATTTGTCTTCATTTATGTTTTATTTCTTTAGTCTCATAAACACCCCTCTCTCTCTCTCTCTCTGTGTGTCCTTAGAATTTGGCTTATGTACTAATTTTGATGTGTCTCTCTGTTTTCTTTTCCTGTTTCCTGAAGACAAAGCTACAGAATACTACAAAATTGAAAAAGATTCTCCAGGAAGCAAAGGAATCTGTGGTAGAATCTGATATACGAGGTAGAATGCAGCCGCTAAAAGACCAGCTGGCAAATACAATCACTCACCTTCATTCTATTTTTGAGACGCACGTCTTTGTTGCAATCTGTCGAGGCTACTGGGACAGGATGGGACAGGTAATCTTTACAGGAATGGATGGACTGAAAATTGCATTTATGTTTTACTAACCTGAGCTGTATTCTTTATTCTGTGACAGGACGTTCTTAGTTTCTTGGAGAACAGAAAAGAAAATAGGTCCTGGTATAAAGGATCCCGAATAACAGTGTCTGTAAGTATTGCTTGTGCAATTTTACAATTTCAAATAATCTAGTAACAATTAGGATATTTAGTTAAATTATACTTGCAATGCATTATGGGGCTTCTGTGTCCTGTCCATAAATATTCCTTTTTATGTTTTTCCATTGATCTTTGCTTGAACTGATCCAACTCATGCAATTTCAGTCCTGGAGAAATTAAAATGGAAAATTATCAAGAAAACTTATGCAGTCGAACGAGTGCAAGTTTTAAGTGGAAATTCAAACAGATAGTTAAAGAGGCTGTAGAATTCATAAAAAGAATTGGTTCTCAATAAATAGTATGCTTTACAGGTCCTGGATGACACCTTTGCCTCACAGATGCAGCAGTTGGTTGGGAATTCACTTCAAGAAAAAGATCTTGAGCCACCAAGATCGATCATGGAAGTTCGCTCAATGCTTTGCAAGGACACTCCTAATCATAAGGGAAATGGCTTCTTCTATTAGACTACATCTTTTTGGGATATGATGGAAACTACTACGAGGGCAAGTGAACATACATAAAGGCAGAAACTTGGTAAATCAGCGATTATACCAAGTAATATATTCAGCCTTCTGCAAATTATGGCCATAATTACATACCATGCATATGCAGCCAATTTTGCCAAGGGAGCAAGTGCCTCAGTTGCTCGCCATTTACCATTCTGCCAATCTCCAATAAGAGTTACATTTTCTTCTTCAGTTTTGGTTATAGAGGCTCTGAGATCTTGATTTTACACTTGTCGCGCTCTCTCTATGTATAATTTTACACTCATCTAATCGTACGCATGTATATGCTTTGCTTTTTTAGTTCACGCTGCATTAGTCTGCAGTGTATAGGTCTCTTTCCATTCTGATGTACGCAATACCTTCCAAAAAATGCTTATTTATCCAAAGCAATTAACGTATAGATTCGTTTACGTTTTCTCTTTTCCTTGCAAATGTTGTTCTCTCATATGATATAGAGCCAAAGGGCTGTTTGCTGTACCGTAATAGAAAGTTTGTTGGATTCTCAACTTGTTCAACTAGACAACCGTTTCTTTGAACTGGATCGTGAATCTGTTTTCTTTATTATTTATTTTTTTTTGGCAAAAATGAATTTCATAAAATTTGGATTTGAATTTTAAATTGATTATTTAACACATTAAATTCATTAGCCATATAATTTTTTTTTTTTGGTAATAGAAATTCATTTACGGGAGTGGGGGTTAACTTTTGTGTTACTTCTGTGTAAAGTAACCTACTGAATTAGACAATAATTATACAAGCACAAGCGTGTTGAGGTAAATTTAAAACGAAAATTTGTTTATTTATTTATTTCTGGATTGCAATTTACTCCCGAATGAAATGAATATTAAGGCCCAATTTAATTTCTGATAAATGAGTTAGTATGCTCTAATTTTATGGGGTGAATCATTAAATCGAAGTTTATCCAGCTTTCCATTAAAATTTTTTAGGGAAAAAAAATCTTTAAAGCAAAATTTAATGATTAAATTGAAGAATTAAGTCGATTCCTGAAGCTTATCTTGAAAGAATCCAAGAGATTTCTTCAGTTGATTGTCACGTCAAACATGCATAAAAGACACAAGCTGCCTTTAAGGGAAACCCCAATTGCCCAAAACCATTCTAAAATCAAATAGAACAATAAATGGCGTGGATTTGAACGAGTTCCCCATGTAGAACGCAGCAAATACCAAAGACAAAAACTAGCACGTCATTCCCATTCCATTCCCAAGCCAATTTCTACACCACAGCATCATTCATGCTAAAGTCCAGGCAAACACAAAAATAATATTTCTATGCAGCACTGACATATTCCATTGAATTTGAATCGCAATCGCAAAGAACTTAAAAGAAGATATTTACAAGATCAAATTTAAACACCACGTGATCAATCAATTTGTGGCATGAAAAGAATGGAATACAACATGAGAACCACTGCTGGACGCTACATTGGCAGCACAAGCACATTATACAGTGAATCCCAAACACCCCATTCACAATCACAGAAGCTTTGATATTACATGACAAGATGTCCAGAATGCTTTAGACGCAGCCCTTAGAATTACTGGGTTTTGGTATATCCTGCTAACCAAAAAAAAGTAAATAGATTTGATTATGCTATATTCCTTTTTCCAAAAGATGAGGAAAAAGTAAAAAACAAAGGAATGGAAACTTTGTAATGTTACTATTAGTTCTGCAAGACTGCATCAAATCAAACTATGGGACAACTATGACGATGCATCCAAATATGTTTGCGTTACAAGTGTGAACAGGAAAAGGAAAGGTTTCCATTAAATGGGACAAAAAACAAATAGCATACCCGATGGCAGTTGCCCCCCAAGATGCAACATTATATAACACTTTGCTCCCATCCCATGCTTTCCGAAGTTTCCCTTTTTTCTTTTTCACAGAGAATGTTTTGCTAAGGGCTAAAAGAAAATTAACAGAAGTGTCAGAGCTCTTTCAACCAAATTAATGATAATGAATCTTGATGGAATTGATTCACAAAATGCAATTCAACATTATAGAACTGAGGATTAATTGGAAAACATTAATTTTAAACTCACCATCTTGGAGTTGGCTAGGGGTCAAGTCCTGAAAGGGAAAGGAAAGTAGCAGATTAGAAGCTTTGCATGCAGAACATACTATTCAGTTTCAAGTCACCAGCACAATGATTAATAACATAGAGAACTGATGCAAACTTAAAAAATGCAGCTCATGTTAAATGACATACAAAACAAATATGCAAAATCAACACCTAACAATCAAGAATTGAAAATGGCTGTAAATCTAAAAATCAGTTGTGTAGCTTTTCTGCACCATCATATGCACGTATGATGCCCTGCCATGATTTCTGAGATTTGTATAAATGACAATGTCTCTACTTAAAGGAGACAAATCTCAGAGAATATCTAATTGCATATAAGCACAAAAAAGGTTACGCGCGCCTCAAATGAACAAGCTCAAAAAACCTGTAGGACGGTCTTAAGAAACAAATGCACCTGATGAGGTAAAAAGGTTGGGTTTCAGGACCTGAATCATATTTAAATTTGAATGCAACACAACTCTTATAACAGGTGAAAGATGTAAAAGAACAAGAAACCCTCTATACCTTGGTCTGTTTAAGGGACAGCAAATAAGCTGCCATGAAGCAAGCAATGCCATCTACAATGTCTTCTTGTCGAACAAGAACATAATCTTCTTCGTTGACATCAACATTTTCATCTTCCCAAAGATCATGCTCACTGACCATGTCCCAAGAACTACCTTCTTCTACGACCATAGAAGAAGTATGTTAGCAACCTGGTTTTTCTAAATCCAAGCAACAAGTTCTTTCAAGTGACAGTTAAACATGTGAACACAGAAGCGAGCAAGTGGAAAGGACCACTTGAATATTATACTATCAATAGCATATACAGATGCATACCAGTAATATTTTGTGGAACTGACACTTGAGCAGACTCCAGCTTTTGGAGAAAGTCAGCGCAGTCAACCCTAGATTTGAGAAGGTCACACAACTGCATCAGGAAAAACAGATGTCCAAATATGTAAGTTACAGTGTGCAAAACTTTCAGAGAAATGATTTGCATCTTACAAGCCATGAGAATTTTATGAGACACTAAGCTTGTATCTGAATCTTCAAGACTTGTTTGTATCAGAATTGAATAGCGAAAAAACAAAATTTTTGAGCAGGCAACTTTAAAGCTCTTGCTAGGAAGGAAAAAACTCTTTACCTATGTTCTAACTATTGAATTTAAGAGGAGAATGAACTAGACTTGCACAAACAGATCCACGCATATTAAAACAACGTTGAATCCTAGGCTCTAATGCCATGTTAAACAAATAATATCTATAAAGCTTAAAACAGTAAGATGAAAGCATGATAGTTTGATCAACCAAAGTGGGAAATTACTCAAGCAATTAAACGCGGTACTTTTTGTAGATGATAATACAGTTAATGCCAAATAGATGTACAACAGCAATTTGTGTAAAACAGAAGCACGCGACCAAACAAAACAACCATATCAATCATTAATTAATACCATAAAATCTTAATCAGACAACAAGCTCTACATTAATTTCAATTAATCACAGTTATTATTGGTAAAAGCCAAGGTAAGAACACAATATGATGCAATTATCAATCAGATTCTGCTCAGAACTCCTAATTTTGAAGATTTTCTACTGCTATTCAATGCCGGTATCACAATTGAAAACAAGAAACTCAGCTGAAACCTCCCCGAAGAAAAGAATTGTCATATTATCCAATATAAAGTTTTTTTAAAAAAAAAACTCGTCATAAACGTAGATAACGCCATGAATTTAACTAAAGAAACTAAAATTACCAAATAAAGAGGTTCGATACTCAAAATTCACGAGCTAAACTAGAAATAAACAAAATCAGGACGGTAGAAACAGTTGGGGCATACCTCCTCAGCTTCGCGGTCAGCAGGCGAAACTCCTGAAGTCTCTCTATGTCGTTCCTTGTCATCCTCTAAAGGCAGCTTCCCTCCACTGTTATAGTCGGCATCATCATCAACATCATCAGTGTTATTAAGCAATTCGAGAGCTCTCTGGCACTGCTCGAGCACGACCTTCAAGGTCTTCCTTTTGACTCGAAGGCGATCCTTCTCACCTGTTTCCATCAAAGAATAAACAAGATTGGAAGAGCTGGAGACCTCGATAGACATGGCAGAAATTGTAATTCAGAATCTGATTATTTTAATTTAGGGCGTGCGATGAAAACCCTAGAATTAAGAATGGTTGTCCATAGAATTTTGTATAATAAAGGATCCGAGAAGTGGTTTGGTAGCAGAGAAAGAATGAAGGGGATTGGACATGTGCGCCTTTTATTTATGCTGCAAGTGTTTCGTTGTCGTTGTCCGGAGAGACGGCCAGCCGTCTCCAGCTTTAAAACCAAAAGACTGGCTGGGGCTTTTTTTTTTCAAGGTTCTTTATTAGCATTAGGTAAGTTAGGTGTTTTTGTTTCTTTTTGGTTCCGTAAACTAGCGTTAGCTGTTAGTTGCACGGAATTGGGTCCTTTTGTAATGAGAAACATGATATGTTTGGAGTCTTGAAATCAGATATTCCTTTATCTTCAGCTAACGCTTCGCCATTATTTATTGCTTATCAATGTGGTCCGGAGCCGATCGAAGTGATAAGATCTTTATCCTCAAATCCTAATGAAATGAGTTCAAATTTTTCTATCCACGTTCGGTGTGTGAGTTTATAACTATATTAAAAAAAATAAATAGCTTATCAATGATACATAGTTGGTTGCATGTGAAATTATAAATATGTTCAAACTCTATTTTATAAAAATTAGCTAATTCACCGGAGCACTACTTTTTCATATCG
The DNA here is from genome assembly GCA_949640765.1 of Croton laevigatus. Classification (NCBI taxonomy): domain Eukaryota; kingdom Viridiplantae; phylum Streptophyta; class Magnoliopsida; order Malpighiales; family Euphorbiaceae; genus Croton; species Croton laevigatus. Next base: position 3,763 of record CATIWJ010064100.1, on the reverse strand, counting down.
TTCATAATTTTATTCGCCATAATCACACCCAAAACTTTTGGTTTTTTCGGGTTATTGTTGTTAGCATAATTCTTTTTACAGTGGGTGCAACTTTATTGTGGACATAAGAGTTGCTTCTATCGATAACTAGAAATGAATTAATATGGTTGCGAATAGTTTAGAGTTCGGCTCGCTAAAAGATCATTGAGTTTATTCATTCTGTAAAATGAGTCAAGCTCAAGCTCATTTAACAAACAAGTCGAGTTCAAACTTGGTTTACGAACTCTCAATCTATTTCATGAACTGTTTCGTTTAAATGTTCATGAGCATATCCTCAAATATATACCCAAAACTATATGGTTTCATTTAATAATTATTGTGGTTAAATTATACTAATTTTTTTGTTTTTCAAATTGAGCTCCAACATATATAAAATTAAATAAGCTGATTTTGAGCCCAAGTATACCTTAAACGAGCTAAACTCAAACCTAGGACAGTTCATCTTGACTCGACTAGTTTACATCCATGCTTCGATCCATAGAGGGTACAACTTCACTATTTTTGTAAATTCCTTGTAAACCTTTTATAAACTTCTAATAAACTGTACATGCGCCCATATATTTTTGGGTCTAAGCGTGAAATGAACTGTTTATATTGTTTTTTGAATTTTACATTTTATATTGTACATGGCATTTTTTAACAATAAAATTATGCTTTTATCATTTTTTTTAGAGTTTATATTTTTGTATGACAATTTCTGAAAGAACTTCAAATATTTTTATTATATTTATTAGGTCAGCAAAAAAAAATAAAAAAATGTCACTTTATTTCATATATATTATGAATTAAAAAAATGAAAAAAAAAATTATATCAACCAAGGAAGTTAAACTTTTTTGAAAGTGAATTTTCCTAGAAATGTCTTTGGAACCAAATAATACCTTAGTTTGACCTTTTATCTTGTAAATGATCGTTTTCACCAATAAAATTATTTTATTAATATTCCTTAGAGTTTATTTTTTGTACGACCATATTTAAAAGAACTACTATAAATGTTTTAGTATATATGTTAGGTCACTTTTAAATAATAATAATAATAATTAAAAAAATCCATAAAAAATGGAAAAGTGCTATGAAGTCACTGAAATATCATATAATCAACTACTTAATCCTTTCAATTTCAAAATCTAACTAAAACATATGTCAACTTTGCAACTATCAATCTAATTAATCATTCTATTATTTTCTTATTGATTTGCCGTTTATTTTTTGTATAAAATACATTATTTACTCTAATATTATTATATCTTTTGAAACACTAGATATGGCGAGATTTTTAGTTTTCTTTTATATTCATCAAAATATTATTTAAAAGTTGTCTTTTTAATTAAAGTTTTATTCTGATTCATTTACTTATGACCAACCCTATGAACCCTGACTTGTTTTGTTTGTGAGAGTAACTCGACCAGAATCTTCATGATATAAAATGAGACCTCTTATGTTTTTATTAAAATAGAAAATTACAGTGAACAGTCAATGTGGAACTGCGACACTGGTAGACTATAACTTTGTTGACAATAATATACATTACATACCACCTACGGTCCTCACTTACACAAATGTAGAAGGGTCACGTTATTCAGTTTTTGTTTTACGGTAGAAAGCGAATTATTGAAGCCAAAGAATATATTCAATTCTGAGATTCACCTTACAAACAATTAAATCAGTGCTACAAGTCTACAACCTGTCCGAGACACGACGGGACATTTCTTTTTCTTTTTACATCATCTTGTACTCATTCATTTTTGTTTCATTTCAGTTTTTTTTTTTTTTTTATTTACAAAAACATCTCCAAGATTTAGCATATTCAATATTTTTCTCTCTGATTTTTTTTTTTTACATAAATCTCACTGGGTCAAAAAATCGTTAACAATTATACTCATTCTATTTATTTTTCTATTAAAATAACAGTTCAAGAACCAAAAAAAATTTTTATGGGCAATTTTGAAAAAACTGAAGAATTAAGGGACTCTATTTAAACTTCTTATCTTCTTCAACCTTTTTCAACAGGTTCTTCTTTTCCTTTCCCGCCGGAACTTCGCCAACCACCACCTCCGACCACCACTACCTCAGACAGCCACCTCCAAACGCCAACTCCCTTCGATCGCCGTCGACTAAAGCCATTTTGCTGGACAATGCTGATGTGATTTTCCCAAAAACTAAAATAACAAAACATAAAGACCCATCTTCTTCTCTTCCCTCTCCTCTATGGTCGCCGCCACCGCATCAAACCCACCCACTACCGCCTTCTTCTTCATGGCTGCTATTTTGAAACTGAAGAGAAACAAACAAAACAAGCAAAACTACAATAAGGCAAAATAAAGCCGGAAATCAAAGACTCGTTCAAGCTCTGTTAAATTTAAAAAAAAAAAGAAAAAAAAAAACAAGAAACCAGATCGAGGAATTTGATTGTCGGAAAAATCAAATCATCAGATTCAGGTTAGACGTCGAGCCTCGGCCGGCGTTATCCATCTCCAGCGTAGATCGGTCCCTGAAGAACAGCGAGGAGGCGCTTCGAACATTGGGCTTCATCGAGTTCTCGTCATCTTCGTCTTCGATCTTTGTTCTGATGGTGAGGGTAGCGTCAAGCAGGGGAGGCGTCAGATTCTGGAGCGACAGTAAGGCGGGGCGGTGTCTGATTCTGCTGGTGGTGGTGGTGATAGGTTAGACGAGAAAGAAGAAGAAAAGAAAGGGTTAAAGAATATAAATATAATTAATTTTCATTTCAGTCATTTATTTCATGAGTTTTTTCAAAAGAGTTCGTAAAATTATATTTTGATCATTGTACTGTTGTTTTAATAGAAAAAATAGACAAAAATGGTATAATTGTTAACGGTTTAAAAAATTAGGGAGATTTGTGTTGAAAAAAAAAACCGGGGAGAAAAATGTAGAATACACTATAACCTAGGGAGGTTATTGTCAATTTTCCTTTTTTTTTTTAATATAAATGAACTCTACAAATTTTCTTTTTATTATTTGTGTTATAATATGTTTTAAAATTCAATAAAAATCAGCCATTTGGAACCCAAAGTTGTTATCCAATTTTTATTTATGAGGCCAAAAAAATGTACTCTATTTAGTTTGAATTTTCTTTTTCTCTGCATGGGGTAGAGCTCAACTAATTTTTATAATAACACATACGGTTTGATTCAAATTGGTTAAGGTTTAAGAATAATGAAAAGTTTATAGTTTGTTTAATCCAGTTTTTATTAGACATAAACGTACTAATAGTTATAGCCGGCTGAGAGGGTGTGCAATTCGGTTGACTGCACAGGGCCCCCAGCCGGCCCACAAGAAATAAAAGGGCTGTTCGGGATTTTGGGTACAAAAATTTGGTTTTGGTATAAAAAGTTTCTGACATGTAATAGAGTACCGTATGGGAAGTATATATCCACTTGAATTATGACACATTTGTGCCTCTTGGTATTTCACGGCTTTCCATGCACTGATGTTTCACTTTTGGTGTTGGGTTTGGGCTTCCCTACCTCAAGTTCATTTTGTTTTAAAAATATATAAAAAAGATTTTCTCCTTGTAAAAATGAAAAAAAAAAAGGGATATATACAGGATCAGTTACACTTTTTTTTCTTTTTTTTGAAAAGCGATGGTGCCGTAAAAAAACACAAAATACAGACCCATTTAATTTTTAATTCCAGCTTAGGTCGCCACTTATGGATACCGTCCACGCGCTTCCCTATTTTCTCCGCTTCTCTTTCTTTCTTCTAATC
>CATIWJ010064068.1:0-12286 GCA_949640765.1 Croton laevigatus | reverse complement strand
GTTTTGTCCCATGTGGGTTTTAAACAAACGATCACATCATATCATATGTACTCTCACATCTCTTTGGAAATTGTTTATTTTATTTTGATTTTCTTTTTTTCTCTTTATTACATTTCAGTAATTTCCTTTTCCACTTGTATTATTTAATTATTGGGATATTATAAAAAAATTTCTATATTTTTACTATAATAATTTTTTTTTTTGGACTAAAAAATTTCTATTTTATTTTTTAGTTAACATTTTTCTCCTTCTATCTATTTTTTCTATTAAAATAACGATTTAAGCACTAAAATGTAATTTTTCGGATATTAAAAAAAATTCAAAAAATAAAAGATTATTTTGAAAATTTGGACCTCCATCAACCCAAAACCACAACAGTCGCCACCACTATCACCCCCACCGCCGCCGCCACCTCTACTGCCACCACCCCCCTACTGCCATCACAATCACTATCACACAGCTTCTTCGGTCACTGAAAACGGTATTATCCAGCTGCAAGTCGACACCAAACGAAAGCTCAGGTAGTGGGGAATCTAAATTTATGCTCATACTCGTCGTCGGACCACTGGAGGCGCCGGAAATTGTTTCAACAATCCGGTTGCTTCTCTATCCTCCATTAACGTCGATCTCTTTGTTCTCTCTCTTTAATTGTTTGAACTTGTTTCTCGTTTAGGCTATAGATCGACAACAACCTCTATATCAGTGAAAAGATCGTGTTGAGAGGATTCCAGATCAGCCTTCGGAATCTCCATCCGACCACCATAGACGCTGAAAATTACGACGGAAGTGGTTGCCGTTTCTTTCTTCGGTCACCGAAAACAGTATTATCCGGTGGCAAGATCTAAACCAAACGAAAGCTCAGGTTGTGGGGAATCCAAATCTATGCTCATACTCGCCGTCGGACCACTTGAGGTGCCGAAAATGGCGTCGGCAGCAGGTCGGTCTTCATCCTTTCCATTGCGATCTCTCTCTCTCTCTCTCTCCATCTCTCTATTTCAAATGCCGAAGATGAGAAAGACGGAGCAAGAGAAGAAGGTGTTGGCGACGATGGTGATGGGCTGGCGGAGGTTGGCAGTCGACGGTGGTGATGGGCTAGCGGAGGTTGGCAGTGGTTGAAGAAGAAGTTGAAGGTTGAAGAAGAAGTAAAAATTCAAAAAAGTCCTTCATTTCTTGTGTTCTTCAAAATGGCTTGTAAAATAACATTTTGGTCCTTATACCGTTATTTAACGGGCAAATAGACAGAAGGAGAAAATTGTTAACTAAAAAATAAAATAAGGAGTTTTTAGTCCAAAAAAATAAAGACAGAAAGAAAAATGCTATTATAGTGAAAATATATGAACTTTTTTATAATATCCCTTAATTATTTGAATTTTCTCATTTGTCAATTAAGTGGGCATTTGACAGGAACAACTATTAACTATGTGTTTTTTTTTTTAAATAGATATTAACCTATTATTATAACACTTGAGAACCAAAAACAATTTACTTCGAAAAAAAAAAAAAGAAAATTACTTTAAAAAAAAAATAACAAATAATGAATTAGTATTTAGCCACGTCTTTTTGCAAGATTTGAATTAAATCTTGTTGAGTTGAAAATTTATTAAAAAATTGGACCCTCTATGATTTTATATTCTTTGATATAACTCATACTTAATTGCTTCAATAATTAAATGCTAAAAACAATAATAAAATGAAGCTTGCATTTGTTTTACAGTATTAGTTAATGGAGGAGAAGAGTTAAATACTATTTTTTTTTTTTTAACATAGATTGTAAATAAATACTATTTTTCTAACCCTTTATTATTTAGGTGTTTGAATTATGGGTATGTAAAATTTAATTTGACATTTAATTAATTAGACAAATAATGAGGAGAAGATTAAAGTGTAAATTTTTAGTTTAATACTATTTAAGAAATTTTAATAATATCTTAGGATGTTTTGAAAATTAGACAAATAATGGTGGCATAAACTATTGATTTAAATAAACAATTATTAATTTTGCAGGAACTTACACTTTTCTTAAGAAAATGTAGGAACAATACACTTGAAGTACTAAAGTATGATAGATATTTTTTATCAACCATTAGTGATTTTAATTTCTCAAAAGAGTGCACAAATGTACTCAGCATGTTTGCATTTGAATTAAGAGTTTTTGGGCAAAAGAGAGAGAGAGAGAAAGCAAAAATGCTCATCAACTTATCTATCCTATACTATCTTTCTTTTTCTTATTAGTAAAGTATTGACAAGAAAAAGAAAATTAGTAAAGGCAAATTACAAATGAGTATAAAACATTTGAAAACTGAAAAGATCCTTCATTTAGATATGGTAATTAATCATAGCCATGTTATACTTAATACTATTAATGATTAATTATTATAAGATATTTGAGTTTTAAATCATTCTTTAATTGTAGTTTATGATACTCAATCATTTTTATTTTTTTTTATATGTTCCATACCATTATTGAGCAAGGATGGTATCAATATACAATACGAACTCACCATCATAATGTGGGAGAGACCAGGGAATTCGGACTTAAGGTTCGGGGGTGCCAATTAGTGAATAATGCCAATATTTTTTGGGTTGCCAAGAAGATAAATGATAAATGGTAAAAAAAAATGTTTGCAACCTTGAGTTTTGAACTTAGGTTGCAAAAATGATAAATTCAATGTTTGCACCAAACTATATGATATTATAAGTCATTTACATCAACATAAAAGTTATATTTAGAAATGTTTGGGGGTGTGGCAGTGGAGTCGAACCTACACGTAGTTTTGCCCCTTGAGAGACTATATTACATAGATAATTTATTATTATTTTAAAAAAATAACAAATAAAAAATTTGAGGGGTTATGCTATACATAGCTTCGTCGTGTATACGCATGTTTGTCCTAAAATAATTATCTAACTTTACATTTTTCTTCCATGAAGAAAAATATTTAATGAACTTTAATTGCAAGAAATTATTTAATGCGTAACTTGACTATCATATATTTATAAAAAAATATATAAATTATTGGAAATTGCAAAATATAATTAACATTGAGGATAGAAAAAGTGAAAGATGATTTATTTATTTGATAGAATTTATAAGTAAGATGCTCATTTTGAGGGGAAAAAAAAAATTACGCCAAAACATTATTTTGGGATGAAAGAAGTAAGTAGAGATGAGAATTCGGTACCGATTACTGAATAAATTCTCATTTACCGATTATCAAAATTCTTGACAATTACTGAATTTATTTTACCGAACAGTAAATTACCGATCGATTTACCAATTTAAAATATTTATTATTTTTCAGGTGTTTGGCCATAAATATCTTGTTACAGCAGAAAAAAAAAAAAGAATCAGAAATTCAAATATCATCAATTCATTCATCCTTATATAAATCGTCTTTTCTTTTTCCAATAGGTAGAACTGTTGTTGATTTTATTTGCAGGAAAGAAAATGAAGTCAAAGCAAGTATTCCTCTTCTTTAATGAGAGAAGAGCTGCTATACTTGCAGGAAGCAAGAATGATAAAGAGGTAATTCTAGTTTCGAATCACCCAAATACGAATTTTTCAGTATTCACAGAAATTTATTTAAATAGCTCATCTGATTGTTTATAATTAGGCTATCACTACTCTCTTTAATGGTCAAGTGTTGATAGAAATGGATGATAGATTTTTTGGTTTATAACTACTGTAAATTATATTGATTTTTTGGCTTACAATCTAGATAGATTGACCGTAGATGAGGTATTGATAATCCACCTTCTTTTGTTCAAGAAGTCAATAAAAGTCAAAATCTTTCTTCAAGAATTTAATTTGAGTACATGATGTTTTTAATTCTTATTTTTTAGCTCAATTAATGCATTAATACCCCTAGCATATTATATATGCTTCCATTGTAACAAAGATATAAGGTTAAGAATTTAAGATATATGTAATGTGCTCATTTTGATGCATGCTACTTCAAATGTTGTTTTATTAGTGATTCCATAATATCTGAAATTGCATTAAGCCCACGTCATATAGAGTTAAATGAAGCCATTATGTTTTGCATTTAAAAAAAAAAATGAAGCTATTATATTTTGCGGGGGGGAAAAAAGGGAAGACAAGGTGGTGGTTTATGTGGCAACATCAATATATTAAAAGATAAGCAAGATCTTTAGGGATCATAGGTTTTGGGTTTAGCAAATTGTGGCCAAGCAAATGGCAGAATGCACCATAGCCACGTTAGAAAAGTGGAAAAAGCAATCCCAAATGGGAGGATAATTTAGAAAGATGACTTGACTTCTGGTGTAATAGCCCAAAACTGCCATTGACAGTGGCTATGTTCAAGGAATACAAGCTTTTAAAGCATAACAGAGCTTCAAAAATGATGTGTAGTTGCAAATTTTTATATTTTCATCGAGGAACCAGTTATTAATTGATTTTGATATTGTATGTAATAATAATAAATAAAATCCAATCATTGTAAATTTGTAATTTTAGTTAATTTTATATAAGTTATTAGTAGTATTTTGGGTATGTTATTTTATATATTGTAATTATTAAGAAATCAATAGGAATAATAATTTTTATTAGTGAATAAAAATAATATTATATAATTTATAATTATCTTATCCTATTTTGGACATATTATTAAATATATTCGTCAAATTTTATATTTTTCTTATGCTTAAATAGTTGATATTTATTTTAAAATGATGTACTCTTTATTGGGAAGATCAACAATTAGTTATTAGTAAATTTTCTCATGTACTTACGAATTTTGATATCACTCTCAATCCTTTTTAATACAAGTTGATGTGAATAATATGAACAAACCCAACCCAAAATTAATAATACTAATACTGTTACGTCTGCTTGCTAATAATAATAATAAACTACGTGAAGTCTAGTTGTAATAATATTCGGTAACAAAAATTGAACTATTTCTTTGGTTTAGTTAGATATTCGGTATTTCCCAATAATGCCCAGCCTGAAATAAGTAAATAATTATTTTTAAGGAAAGTAAAAACTCTCCTTTCACTATAAAAAGAAAAAAAAAATATCCATGTCCTAAAAAAGAAAATAAAAAATAAATATCCAATTGGACTCTCTACAAAAGTTGGTCCGCACCAACATGGGAAAATAGTAATAATAGATCCCAATAGCTATTGGTTAAAAAAAAAAAAAAAAATCCCAATAGCTACTTTCCATTTTGTTGATTGTTTAAACAAATTAATTCATTCATTAAACTCAACTATTAAGAAGTTAGGATTGTAAATCAATTCCTATTTCTCAAATTAGAGTTTAGTTTGCTGGTAATCTTATTTATAATGAAATTTGTGAGATGTGTAAATTTTGAGCTCCATTCATACACACCACATTGTTTGCTGTAAAGTTTACAATATTAATTAATTAGTTAATAATTTCCTTTATATTAAAAAATTCCTATTTCTGGAATATTTAGTCCATTCTTTCTCTTTTCATGTACTAAGAAAATAGTATTTCATTGGAATTTCACAGTGTATCATTTATTAAATGAATTTAATTATTAGTTTTAACAGCCCGCTTGCCTTTTTTCTTAAAATACTGAATAAGTTTGAGCTTAAACTAGTGAGGGAATGTTTGGTTTAACTATTTGTATTATCTGAGAGCAATTGCTGATAGTTGATGACTGATTTGAATTAATATTTATTAAAAATTCAGTAGCGGTTACAATTATAATATGAAATTATTAGTAATGGTATAATTATAATTATATATAAATATCGATTTATTTTATTTTAATAAGATTAATAAAGTCCTCATATGTATCAGCTATCGACTGTAATGAAAAAACTTTGAATAGGAGCGGATGGAAACAGTATTAGGGTCCAAACCAGTTGTCAACTGCTAATTTCAAAATTTAACAAACATATAAACTCTAACAATTGGGTATCCAACAACTATCAACTGTATGAAACAATTAAATAAAAGCACTCTAAATATTATTATTTATTAATACTCTCTATCAAACGGTGGTCCACATATGTGGACATTTTTTTATTTTCATTTCTATTTTTTTAATTTTTTTTAAAAAATAAAATTATAGATTATTTGTATTTAGTCACAAAATTAATTTTAGAGGGTCACAGTTCATAAATTTAACTATGTTTTGAAAATATCACATAAAATAATTAGAACTATTAAGATTGATAAACTCAACGGCTCTACTTATTTTATGTGATATTTTTAAAATAGAGTCAAATCTATGAACTGCGACCTCTAAAATTGATCTGAAGACTAAATACAAACAATCTATAATTTTATTTTAAAAAAATTAAAAAAAAATCCGCCGCATATATACCAGCCAATTCCTAGAAAAACAGAGAAAAAGTTAACTTTTTAAGGCAAATCAATAAATATAGAATTAATAAATAAATTAACTTAGTTTTGTAATTTATATTTAATGCATTGATATTAAATTTTATTAAAAATATTATAATAATAATTTTACATTTAGAACAATGGAAAATTTTCTATAAAAATCCAACTCCAAAGTCCAAATATTCTCTGCCATAGTCACCACCTTAGTAGTATGGATTATATATATGGAATTTAATAAAAAGAGAGTCTACACTTTTGAAGGCATGAATGCTACAAGAAACTGGATTGGGATGAAATGCCATAAAGAACACAGTTAGTGCCAATGATAATATGTGGGAACAAAAACTTATGGTATAGCTTATTCTTTTATGTTATATGGCGATGATTTAATTTTAATATTGCATCTTTATTAAAAATTAAAGAAAAAGTTACAGACTTCTTTTTCTCTTTATAAACTTTGTATTCTCTAAAAGTATTTGGATGTGAGTTTTTTTCTTTTTTTTTTTGGGCTGCTACTGGTGGTCGTCATTGGCAATAGCCCTATTTTCATTCTCTTTTCTTTTTCCTGTTCTAGGTGGGTTGTTTTTTCTTTTTTTGGTTTCCTTTATTAAATGCTCTAGGGCTTCACCCTTTTGATGTTTTGGTAATGGTATACTTAGATTTATCAGCAGTTTTGCAATGTTTTTATAGTATTTTTCACTTTTCTTTACTACATCCGTTCATCTTGGGGTCAAAATTGATATTCTTGATTTCTTTCAATGAGATTTCAAGTGGAATACACAAGTCATTAAGGTGATTTATCATAGGCAAATAGTTTCCTCTCTCGACTGACTTTGATTTAGAGGTTTTAAGAATATGACAGAACAATATTCAGATCTAGTTGGTGGTTCAATTTTTTTCCTTTTTTTTTTTCAGGTAGATTTAAATATTGTATGAGAATATATATGAATTTTGGGTTCTTGGTTCTGTACCCCCTTTAATTTCATCAATGGAATTGAATTTCTTAGTTAAAAATATTGCATCTTTGTGAATATCATATATATTTATGACATTGTAAATTATTTATGTAGATTAATAAAGAGCAAGAGAATTTCAAAAAAACACAAGTTTTTTTTATATAATAATATTAAAAACAAGATTTATAAATTATAATCATTTTATTTTTTGAGAGAGATTTATTATTGCATGATAGATAATCTGGTCCCTAAAGTTTGGATGAAAAATCTTTTGACTCACTAAACTTTTTGAGAAAACAATTGGCTCCCTGAACTTACATAAATCACTATTATTTAATCCTCGGCAAATTGGAAAAGTTGGTAGGGGTGAGCAAACAATTCGGGTAATTCGGCTAATTTAGATATATCAGGTAATTCGGGTTGGCCAAAAAACATTAAACTAGTAATGCAGTCAAGAGTTATTGCAGACTGAAAATTTCTCCGTGGCGTTTATAACAGTGGTAGGCTATTTATAGTGGTGTTGGAACACTGTTACGTCTACAGTAGGAGGTATGGGCAAAGGCATGGGTCGATGCCACGTGGGTAGTTAATGGCCCAAAGGCAATGAGGCTAGCCTAGGCCTATGACCAGAGGCAGATCTAAAAATTTTTATGAGGGTGGATAAATATATAATATATAAAATTATTATAAAATTGTAAAATTATTATAAAATTATAAAATTTTATAAAATTATAAAATTTTTACGAAATACATTTTAATTAGCTATTGTGCTATTGATTTTATATAAATTTGTATTGATAACAATTAAAATTGAATAATTTTAAATAATAAAAATTATTATTTATATTAAAATTTAGTTTTTTTTCCATTAGCTAAAAAAAATCGAGCCGAAAAAATAAGAAAAGAACTCTAATACAAAATTTTATATTATTATTTATATTGATTAAATATTAAAAATTAAGCAAGTAAAAAATAATAAAATAAAAATATTTAAAATTTTATTTTATAAATATTTATAAATAACATTAAAATATATATATATATATAGAAGAAAAAAAAATAAATTAAAAGCATAAATTAAGAAAAAAAAATAAAAGGGTCACATTTTTTTGGGGTTTAAAATAGCGCCATAGGATTTTTTACACTATCTTTTGACCATTTAATCAACAAAGAAGCACAAGTGTTCATTTGTCATTTTAAATGATTTTAAAATGTGAGTGTGGGTTGAAGCCCACCCTTGGCTAAGGGTGGATCTGCCACTGCCCATGATTGATTGGTGGTCCATGAATATAGGTCGGTGGCCTAGCCTAGTTGGAAGGTCAATGGGTGACCTTGACCATGGTAAAGGATGACCTCTCTCGCTCTTGGCTAGGAGTAGGGGTAAAAGTCCAATGAGAGGTAGAGATAGAGGTAGCTAGGGATGGAGATAGAGGTAGAGATAGAGGTAGAGGTAGAGGTAGCCAGGGATAGAGGTAAAGGTAGAGGTAGCTTGGAGTAGAGATAAAGGTATAGGTCCAAGGCTATCTCTGGACAGCACCCTCTTAGGACCCTTAGCAGGTCATTTTTTGGGGAGGTTGCTTACAGATGTTCCCCCCTTGGCAATCAATATGTAGAATAGGTCATTACTTTTACATGACATAACTTCTCTCTTGCTAATCTTTGTCAATGCATTGTTGAAGGTATTGGCACCTCTCCTAAGACATGATACATACAACCTTTTCCAAGGAGGGACATTACTAAGGAGGGAAGTAGGTCATCTTTTGGGGTGAATGCCTAAATTTATAAAAAATTCGGTTAAATTCAGGTAAAACAAATTTTGGCCGAATTAGCCTAATTATCTGAAATTTAAAACTTTGCTATTTTAATATGAAATGTATAATTCTAATTTCTTTAATTCTCTCTATTAGGGGTGAGCAAATAGTTTGAAAAATTCTGATTATTTGGATAGATTGGATAATTCCGTTCGGCTAATTGGATAATTCAAAAATTATTTTTAAATTCGGTTAATCGAGTAAATGATAAATTTGAGTAGAGGGGAAAAAATTCATAGTTTGTTATTCAATCAAGATTTTTTTAAAAATTAATTGTTTTGACCCAGTGTTTACCCCTAAAAACTGGTGCAAACCACACGCATCGACCTGAAGATAAAGAGGTTGGTTGTGGCTCAGGGAATAAACGTGTGGCTTTTGAAATTCCTAGTCAATGCCACAACCATCTAAAATTCCCACTCTTTTTTCATGATAAAAAATATATTTCCATTAATGAAGAAATTAAGAAGCACACTGTGGACTCACAGTCAAATATTATTTAACACATTCAAAATTCTTGGCATTTTAGGCAAGAGAATGAGCAACACAAATTGCTGCCTACTCACATTGTGGCATGGGTGCCTTTGTCGCATACCCTCTCTTCTTGTCTCTCTTTCAATTCTGTCGGAACAAAAATAAGTAGAACTCAAATGGTGGTGCAATGATTATTAGATTTTTGAGAGAGAAAAAAAAAGAGAGTCTCTCAGTTAGAATCTATTGAAGAGATTCAACAACTGTTCATTTGTTCAAATGTGCAAAGTTTTGAGGAACCTATTTTGAGTCTAGTGACGAACTACACGATAGTCTATGTCGATGTGCTTAGAGCATTCATGAAATATCATATTTGCGACAATGTAGAAAGCTGCTTGGTTGTTGCAGAATAAAGGTATGGGTTCTCTTACTGTGATTTGAGGCAGAAAAATGTATTTATAATCGAAACTAAATCTTCAATTTTTTTCTTTGTTTTGTATAGTTAAGATTGAAGCAAAACAAAATAAATATTTGTATTTAATGATGTCTTTAGTTTACTATAGACATCAACTTCTTTTTTTAGCTCGGCAGAAACAAAATTCTTTTCCTAAGGATTCTTTCAAATAGAAATAGAGAACGAAGTAACTAGAAAGATTCTTATATTAAAATCCCATTCGTCTGGAGGGATCATCTAGAAAACGCCTTGTTTTGAATAAATTAAGACAGAAAAGCTGACATAATCTCTTAAAAGTTGCTTAATCACAGGAACTCACACACTCCACTCGCCATGCTGTGGTACTTTAGCTCAATTGACGAATGACTAATGATGTTTTGTTTTTTGACTTTCTGGGAGATTAAAGATTGACCAAGAAAGACGCAATAGCCTTAAAGGGGTCGTCTTAATAACACACTGCCCAGCCAACATCGCAAAAGACTTCAAGTTCGAAACTTTGATTATGAGAAGAAAAGAGACTTAGATATGGTGTTGATCCTAGAATACATAGAATATGAATCACTGTTCAGATATGACCTTGGGTAGGAGCTTGCATGTATTGTGATAATTGTTGAACTAAGTACAATATATATGGCCTCGTAAAATTCAATCTGCGATGAAAAAATATTCAAAAATTAGCTGAAGAACCTTTTAGTGTAACAAAATGAAAATAGATGGACAAAACAAACTATTTTATAAAATATAAGGACAAAATAGTTAAATATAGTAAAATATAGAGATAAAATATTAATTTTTACTATTTTATATTTTATCATCACAATCCATTTTCGAAAGGTATTATGATATTTTTGGTAGCTAAACTTGACATGCTTTTCTTTTTTTGGTAGTTGAACTCCAAAAGCGTGCATTTTGGTGGTTGAACTTGTTTTGCTTTCAGTTTTGGTTGCTCACTTCCACATGGCGATGCTTTGATGAATATGCCACAAGGGCGTGTCCAGGTAAGCTTGATTGTGTATATTTTATTAATATTATTTTTTACTTCAATGGAGGGACTCACTTCCACTTGGCTGCGGAGATCTTGTGAATATGCCACAAGGGCATGTCCAGATAAATAGGCTTGGCTTGCTAATTGTGTATATTATTATTATTATTATTATAGAGATGTAATTTATGGCCACACAATAGGAGTAAACCTCCCATATCGATACACTCAGGTAGACATTTGAACTCGTGACAAACAACACACTAACCAGTAGACTAAGCTCTTAACTTTTTTTTTGTTGTTAGAAAAATATTTTAAAAAATACATATAAACTACTTTACCTTCCAATAATCAATAATTAAAAAATGGCATCAAAAAGCAAGATATTGATCATCGGAGGAACTGGGTACATCAGAAAATTCATAGTAGAAACAAGCAAGTGCAAAGTCTCGCACCCCACCTGGCCAAATGATAGAAGAAAAAAAATTGTAAATTCTAGAAATAATGTGGATAATGCATGAAGTTCTTTTACGATCATGAAAGCTTGGTTAAGGCCATTAAGCAAGTGGATGTGGCTTAGTGACTGCGGAAACTTTCTTTCTACTGTGTAACCAGCCACCTCCACTTTCTGGTCGACTCTTTATGACCCAAACACCTAAATTCTAACTGTTTTGCTTTGCGGGCTCCATATTTGCAGCCACATCCGTTTCCTTTTCTGTTGCCACTGAAGCTCGCATCGGTCATCACCACTTACTTTTGAACTCATCTTCGTCGACGTCACCGCTTCTTCATTCAGAGATCTGATTGTCTAGGTTTTGTTCTGTATATTTTCCATTTCAACTGTTCATAATACATATAATTCTTTCACATTCTATTGTCGAAAATCAAACCCAACAAGCCTTTTGTTCTTTTTCTCTTTCTCTTTCGCAAAGCTTTTAACGCATTTGCTGTCTATAACACTTTGGAACCCACCAATGCAACTTTTATCTCTTTTTACCAGATGCAGAACCGACTACCCCTCTCTATTGCCAATGGGGTGGTTGTCGATTTGAAGGGAAACAATGTCGTTGATTGATGGGCAACTCCGATGGAAACTTCATCTTATTTTTCTACAAGCCTTTGATTTTATATTTAATTTTCGTTGTGATGAACTACCATTTTTATAGAAATGTGGTCTTGTCCAGTTATTTTGCATTGAGACAATGAAATTGTCTCGATACTTTGTTTACAAGGAGATTTACTGATTTATTGATGCGGTTCTTGGTGATTTTTATT
>CATIWJ010064067.1:0-12717 GCA_949640765.1 Croton laevigatus | reverse complement strand
TATGATCTGTAAAACAAGATCATCTCATAGAGTACATACTAGTCTTAGTTTATTATCATTCCCATAATAATAATCGTTTAGAGATATTTGGAATAGTATTTCTTTTAATGCTTTAGGTTTTACTATCCAGATCACGTATCTGAAAACTAAAACAGAATAGCTATTCAAGGAAATTCATCAAATTAAATTGCACGGATAATATAAAATTAATGAATTATTCTCATAAATAAATTATAATCCAATTACAAAGAGTTGGGGCTAGGGCTTACACTAACACTAACAGCACCATCAATCTTCTTCTTTGTCCCACAGCCACCACGCCACTTCTGCTTCACCACCACTTGCACTTCCATTCTTCTTCACGGTTACAAAAGACCCATTACCGCCGCCCCACCCTTCAATTAACATCACCATAGCAGAACCACCCATCCGCCCTTCTTCATCCTAGCCAACACAACCCACCGATCAAAACTCCACCAGGCAGCTTTGGAAACCCTAGCTTCACCACTGATCGAAATAACTCAGCCTCACCATCCTTCCTTTTCATTTTATTTTCCTGTCAGAGCTCCTCCATGCCATTCAATTTTCCCTATATTCTGCTCTACCACACCTTCCATTACCACTGCCTTAATTCAACTTATCACCGTTGGCTCGAATCCCTAGCACCACCACCTTGCTTCTCCATCACGACCTATCTCTTTCATTTAATCACACCAGTAGGTTTGAATTGCCTAGGTTTCCAGAAGCTACACCAGCAGCAAAGCTCAACATCTATTTATTAGTCCACCAGAAACAACAAAGAACCCTAGGCCAGATGCCACCTTCGCCAGTAGATGAATTGGGTAAAATTACAAGGATACATAATCAATTCTTCCCGAAGAACATGTTACTGGATCTACAGTAGCCTCTGCATTCATTCCGCAGATCATCACCGCACAGTTCCTTTTCATCTCTAAATTCTAAATTTATTGAATTTTTGTTGATGCACTAATTTTGATTTTGAGGTTATTTGATTGCTTGGTTGTTGCAATTTTAAGAAAATATTGTATATTTCTCTGCTTTTGTAATGCCTGTGTAGGCGAATTGATTTTCTTTCTGCTTTGATACTTCCTCCAAGTATTGAATTTCTTATTTGCTTAATAAAAATCACAAAAATTTTAGATACAAGTTGGTCTAGTTGCTTAGCCTTGACAATTTTCAGCACGAAAATTACTTGATTATTCATGAGATTCTATCAATTGCTATAAGAAATTAACTGTTTCTAGTTTTCTATTTGAGCTTAAAATATCCCGTTTGGAAAATAATTTTAATTGTAAACTCGTCCAATGATGTGATTCATGTTAGAATTGTACTAAATCAATTGAGGATTAGGACAAAGTTTTGAGCTTATTATTGTTAAGTCTATTTTCTGCTTGTAATTGGGAAAAGAAAATAGGTTATCTTAGAGAAGGAGAATGCGTTGCAGCAATGACAAATAAAAATAGGAGCAGAACATTGTTGATTAGATTTTTTGGCAATAATAGGGCAGTTTCTCTACTACTCTCATTTTTTGTATTCGCTTGCGACCCTCTCTCTTGTGTTTGATTGTATTAATATCATATTGAGGACAATGTGAGGAATAAGACTGGAGAGGTGTCTGATATTAGGAGTGCTATATTTACTGAATTTTTATGCTTAATGTGAATATTATACTGTTGCTGGCATTGCAGAAAAATTTTTATTCTGCTCTTTTTTGGTCAATTTTTAAATTTATAGTTATGACGTATACGCTAAAATTTTTCAATCTTAATTATTGCCATGTGCTTATTTTCAAGTAAAATTTGACCACTTCGATTGTTTTTGAAAGAAAATGCTTTCTGAGTTGGTGTTTGTCACTTATCCCATGAGAATTTGAATAAAATTTCTGAAATTTTTGATGTATTGAATTGATTTTTGGATTACTTAATAGGTATGTTGTGTTCTCACAACATGATTTGGAACTCTTAGAAACTCCAGAGAGGAGAGCTTTGCCTTTGTCATTTAGTCTAACTATTGTGACAACTTTGAATGACAAAACTAGTGAAAGAGAACTTTAACTTGAGATTGACCGTCACTGCACTTGTGAACCTTGGTTGAAATTGTTTACACTTTGAATTCTCAAATTTGTTTTTCAAAACTTAGTTTCATTTGATAGGTGTTTTTCAGAGCAATTTCCAAAGAAAAAATTTAGGACTGCTTCTACGAAGGCTAGAACATTCGTTTATGTTTCCTTGAGGAGAAATTCTAGGGAAGTCTCAATTTTGGATATGATTTAGGCCTTTTTTTGGTTGTATTGCTAATTACTTTATGTTTTACCCACCTTTTCATTGCTGTTCTTTTTCCCTTTCTAGCCTATGAAATATGCTAAATGTGTACTCTAAAATTCTTTTCATAGCCTACAATATAACTATATACAACAAAAAGTCCTTTGCCTATCACCCTTGAATGAGAAAATAGCCTTCTTGATTGTTGTTAAGCATGTACATGTGTTAGTTATTAGGATTTAACGTAATTGCAATTTTGTTTAATGTCTTTATTTAGAATTTAGTTTTAGTTTTTGGAAATAAATAATCCTTGTAACCCGTATGTATTTAAATTATTATTGGGTTCGAGTTTGGTTGTAAATAGTTTTAGGGTGTCTTCGATTTTTTTTTACGAAAAGAAAAAAAAACCAAAAAAAAAAGTAAAAAAAGTCAAAGAAAGAAATCAAAAAGAAAAGAAAAAAAAGTAGAAGGAAAAGTATAAAAGAAAAGAAAAATTTTTTTTGTCATTTTCGGTTGAATGCTAATGTTTTCATTTTGAGTTGCATTTTTCATCATTTGGGTATTAAGGGTAGTTAGGTTGTTCATTACTCTATTGGGTTTATTTGCTAAAGATTTATTTTCTCATATTTCTTTATCCTTATGTTTTCATGTCATTTGTAACCTTCATCTTAGCCTAAACCCAAATAAAAAACCTTTTCATCTTTTGTTGAGATTTGTCCTACATTAATAAAGAGAGAATTTGGAAGAAAGCATATAGATGTTTACTGTTTTTATTTTATTGAAGTTATAAAAATGTGTTTTTAATGCTTTGTTAATTGCTCGACAAAATGCCTGTTAATTCAAACTTCGAATTGGTGTGCATTTTAAGAATTCTTAGTATAACCTTTTCCAATTGAGTTCATATTGATCGGATGATATTAATGGTTGAGTTTTCAATTGTGATGTGGAGTTTTTTGGGGAACTTTCATGTGTTCGATTGAGTTTTAAGGTGAAGTTTGTGGTCTTCTATGCATATTTGATTTTGAGTTTTGAGTCATGCTTGAGGACAAGCATGGGATAAGTGTGGAAAAATTTGATAGCTTGTGAATACAACATGTTTTAGTCCTTAATCTTGTGCTTATTTGATGTTTATTATGTCTAAATATGAGATTTTATTTAGTTTTTTTTTAATTTTGATTATGAACTATTGTATTTGACAAAATGGAAGCAAAAGCAGCATAATTGAATGAGTTTTGGAACATGAGAGATGAAGCTGAAAGCTACTTGGATGTTTTTGACGCTGCAAGAGTTACCCTTGGACAAGATTAATAGGCAGAGCTACTACTGTAGACTGAAGTTGTTTGGGCCATTGGCTTATGACTTTATCTGAAGAATTAACCTATTAAAACTTAGGAAGGATATTTGAACACTATTTTACTGGCCAATTTTTTTATAATAATGTGTGCCTTAGTTTTTATTGGTATATAAGGGTAATTTAGGTTTTTAGGAGGGCATTCTGACACACCTTCAAGCTATTACATTTTTAGGCTTTATTTTTAGATTCTTTACGTGTTTTTTTAATGGCTGTTCATGGCTAACTTCCCCTTTGTAGTCAAGAGATAATTCAAGGTTAAAATTATTCATGATTATGAGATCTTAACGTTCTTTAAGTACTCTTTGATTTATAGTGCATTTATGTCTTTTTTGTGGCTTATTGGAAAAATATATCCTTAGTGATTTTCTGTTACTTGTTCAAACAGAGCTCGTTGTTCAATTAATAGGAATTTACATAGTTAATCAACTAGGCTAAAATCCGTATACAAGTAGTGATTGGTATAACTTGATTGTGACCAGAATATTGAGTTATATTAAGTGAATGCATAATCTAATTTAAATAAATTCTTGTAGTTTTTTTCGATTAGGGTAAGGTCTTTCTAGTTTTTAATGCAATTGGCAAATTAAATCCTTCATCATACATAGGATTTTTTTGTTTATTAGAGGTTATTATTAGATTGGATGTTAATAATCTAATAATAAGGAAAGATTAGTTGGGGAACGTTTCCTTTGTCTATAACTTGTTTGCAATCTTAAATTAAAAAGTTATCCTAGAGTCAATGATTAATCCATGTGAACTTCATATCGCGAATTATCTTTGGCTGAGTTTGTTTCCAATTGATTTCGAATTTTAATTAATTTTTGTCTTAATTTCGTTTTATTCACCAACATTAGAAATTTCTTACATTGAAATTTTAGTTTTATAGTTTTAGTTTTGGTTAGTCTTGGGCAAGGCTAATTCCTTGAGTTTTACCATTTTCACCCAATTTGCAGATTTTATCTTGTTAGAAAAAAGCAAGTTTTTTTTTTCGGTGGGTTTTTCAATAGCTGTTAGAAGGACTAAAAGGAAATTTGCTGCCAAAAAAATTTAATTTTAGTTTCCGGTAAGGAACAAAGTGAAAAAATTATATATATATACCTAATCGAATAATGCGTCGCGAGGACCCGAAATATGACCTTATTTTTTATAGATGATGCATAGTTTAACCAGCAAATGCTATAAGTCGTTAGCCAAAATTTGCCTTGGTTGCTAGAAATGGAAACGAAACTAGCCATCCGGCTAATGTAAGGGATAAAAATTTGCTCGAAGTCGCCCTCGCTGTCCAAATACGTGAGTGCTATTTCACGTTTTTCCTCTTTTATTTTTTATTTTTAAATAATACTTATAGATTAATAATTTATTTTTTTTTAATTAATACTAATAATTAAGTAGGTCGCTTTTTAATTATACATAATCTCGAGATTCTAGAATCACTTTCATGATTTTTAATTGGTTTTTTACTCTTTTAATTAATAATTTTAATAAGGGATATTATAAAAAAAACTCCCTGAGTTTTTACCTTAACTACATTTTCCTCCCTGTTTATTTATTTTTGGACATAAATCTCCCAGCATTTTAAATATCTTAGACAATTATATCCTTTTGTCTATTTTGCTGTTAATATAAGCGTAGAAAGATTAAAATATAATTTTACAAGTCATTTTAAAAAAAATTCAAAAATTAAAGGACCAAAAATGTAAAATTGAGTCTTCTTCAACCTTTAGACAGGCCCACGCCAGCCACCATTAATGAGATTCTTTGGGAGGACCTTATATTGGAGAGACTTTCCAACTTTACTCTCAAAGCCCAAATGTCTTCTTTGCCAATAAAGAAAAAAGATCAGTAACATTTCTCTTTTATTCTTGTCCTTTTGTTTTATATTTTTGACTAATGATTTTTCATGATCATGTGCAAGTATGGCTCTGTTTTTAAGACCCACATCTTAGGCTCTCCTTGTGTTATGATTTCAAGTCCAGAAGCTGCAAAATTCATTCTTTCAACAAAAGCTCATCTATTTAAGCCAACATTTCCTGCAAGTAAAGAAAGAATGTTAGGCAAACAAGCCAATTTCTTTCACCAAGAGACTACCATACCAAATTGTCAAAGCTTGTTCTTCGCGCTTTCGTCCCCGAATCGATCAAGAACATAGTCTCTGATATTGAAACAATCGCTAAAGAATCCGTTAACTCGTGGGAAGGAAGAGTTATAAACACTTTTCAAAAAATGAAAACAGTATGCTCCTTTTCCTTTTTATTGCATTCTAGCAGAGCACAAAACAGAGCCTTCCTCTGTTTCCTTTTAAATTTGAAATTTTGTTTACATTTTTTCTTTTTTTTCTTTTTGAGTTTGTTGCAGTACACATTCAACGTTGCACTACTTTCAATATTTGGAAAAGATGAATTTGTATACAGAGAAGATCTAAAGATGCTACTACATTCTTGAGAAAGGGTACGATTCTATGCCCATTAATCTTCCTTGAACTCTGTTCAATTAAGCTATGAAAGCAAGGAAAGAACTGGCAAACTTTTTATCCAGTGGAAGACAAATACTGGCAAAAGTTTTATGCAGTAGAAGACAAATGAAATTAGATAGAAATGATTTAATTGGATCTTTCGTGGGTGAAAAAGAAGGCTTAAGTGATTGCAGATAACATTATTGGAATCATATTTGCTGCTCGGGACACTAATGCTAGCGTTAATGGTGGCTGGCTTGGCCGGAATTGGAGGAAGAAGAAAGCAAGCTAGAAAAGAAGACCCAATTTTATATTTTGGTTCCTTATTCTTGAGCTTTTTTTTTTTTTAAATGTCTCGTAAAATTATATTTTGATCCTTTTACTCTTATTTTAACAGTAAAAATAGACAAAATAGTATAATTGTTTAAAATATTTAAAATATAGGAGATTTATGTCCGAAAAAAATAAACTGGAAGAAAAATGTAGTTAGGATAAAAACTCAGGGAGTTTTTTTATAATATCCCTTTTGATAATTATTATAATTACTTGGACGGATGACCATCGTCAGATCCAGTGACTTCTAATAATTTTTTTATGGCAAGTTGTTATGATTAAAAAAGTATAAGTTTACTTTTATGTGGTTAAATTTAATTTTTTCAAACAGCATGTAATTAAATTTATTAATCATAAGTTTTGCAAATTTAAATTTTTTCTGATTCTCGAGACCAAAGCAAAATTTGACCAATCGATTTTTAGTGTTTTTCGGTCTAACCGTTCTGATTTCTGGCGTCATGCTCTTCAAGTTGGTATAATTTGCTCCTTTCCTTGCCAAAAACGGAATAAAATATTTTTGTTGCAAATTTTATTTTGGTTATTTTGCTATTAATAACAAAAAAAAAAAAAGATAATGAAAAATTATATTTTGGTACTTATAACTTGTTAGTGACTTGAAAACTACATAGGGATACCTGATTGTTAAATAAATTAAAATTATGATACCTTTTTCTTACAAATTAAACCTATAGTATCTAAATGTTAGCAAATAAGTTCAATTTTTTAGAAGAATCTTAATTTTTTAGAAGAAGGTTGGTAATATAATTTAAAATTATTATAAAAATATAAAATTTAAAACTTAAAATATAAATTATTTAAAAATTTAGTTAAAATTTTTATATGATAAAATTACAATTTTATCTTTTTTTACTTAATTTATATTTTTGTCCCTATTTTTTATGAAATAAACGTTTTTGTCATCCTGTTTTATTTCCGTCAAACAAATCTATCATTTTTGTTAACGTTTAACCAATTTTTTGTTAAATTTGTTAGGAAATGACATACCACCATATATTGTGGGCTTGGTAGAAAATTTATTGTGGACTAAATTGAAATTTTACAATTTAATTTGAAAAGAAAATAAACTTCATCTTCTTCCTCGGATGAAGCCCTGGCTGCCGCACTTTATCTGCACTAGATTCACCAAAGCCATTGTCAAAAGCCCACATCCAAAAACTGAGCCAACCAAAGTTAAAATCCGTAAAGCCACCATATTATCATGGACTTGAGAAACACTCCACCGCAGTAATATTCAATCCAACGGCTCTTGATGATCCCACACCCGCTCCAGTAAATTACAGGTAATCTTGAACGGCCCAGATTAATTTAATTTATAATTACTAACTAATAAGACATGAGCGGAAGACAAAATCAAAGACCATCACCTCATAATACTGGAGAAGCCGCTTTTTAATCTGTTACTAAAGGAATGGTGGAGCTTGCAATGCAAGAGGGCTATAGTCAATAGATAATTCACATTCACGATTCCATCCAACGACATGATATGAATTTTGGTAGTGAGATTAGTTTGGTCGCGGAATTCTGTGCACTCATGGTTGAGGAGCGGCGATGGTTGCGGCGAAGGCTTCATAAGTTGAAGTTTATTTTCTTTAAATTAAACTTTTAAAATTTCAATTTAGTCCACAACACATGGTAGTCTGTAATTTTCAAACAAATTAAATGGAAAATTAGTTAAAAAGTTAATACAAAAATGTTCCATGGAAACAAAACGGAAGGACAAAAAAAAAAAATTATTTTAAAAGTACAGAAATAAAAATGTAGATTAAATAAAAATATGGGACAAAATTATAAATTTCTCTTTTTATATATATAAGTTGCAGATCGCCACTATAAATACTGATCACAATACGCAACAAGCAATACTCATACTCTTTCGTTCTTTCTTTCATGATCTGCAGAAAGAAACAATGGCTGAAGACCAACATTCATTACCCTTATTTTACAATCACCAGTATCCTTGTCTACTCATTAACTCAATAATTTCAGTGTTACAAATGAAAACCGAAGGTGTAACTCCTAATCACAAAACGCAGGGATGCGTTAACTGTGGCCTTAAAATTTTTCTAGGCGACTTCAACAATCCAGAGCGTTATGAAATGCTAATTCAGTCTGGTATTTTGGAGGCTCTTGTTAAGCTTTACAGTCCACAAAAATATTCCTACAGTGGGGGAGACGACTATTATGTTCGAAAATTGCTGAATTGGATCACTGACCCTGACCTAACAGCTTGCCTTAACGAACGCGCCTCTGTCGTTCTAGAATTATGTTTGTCGTTCCACAGGTTAAATATGTGTGCTGAGACTTTGCTCCACGTACTAACGGTTCGTTCTTTACGAGATCTAGCGGAAAAGGGAAAGTATAAGCTCCATTTTAAGTTTAAAATGGATACACTTACCCATATTCCGCTTATTATTACAAGTTTGCGATATAGGTTGGTTAGGAACTTAAATTGGTGTTTAATTGCACCTTCAAGCATGGAGAATACAGAGAAGTTCTTGAGTGATTTTAAGGACTTTAAGGTATTTTCACGCATTTTTTGTGGGGAAATTCGAAAATCATACCCAGAGGATAATTATATTTGTGAGAGGAAAAAGGATTCTCTGTATGATGATTTTTGTGCTTTGATGACGAAGATAGATGAATCGCTTGGAGACCTTGACCTTACAGAGCAAGGAAAGATTAATGAAAGGAAGCTCCGACATGAATGGTCTCTTTATCTTCCTATTTTGGAAGAACTGCATTTAATTTCTAAGCTTTATAAGGGTACAGAGGAACTATTTTGGGACGTATTAAAGGGAAAAAAGGCTTCAGTTCGTGCTTTGATTACTCGATTTGCTGAAAGAACAGAAGCTTATGACTATAAGTGGCTGCTTGAGCACAATGATGTGACTGATTCTGATTCCAGGATGCATCTGGCCATGGTGATGAACCCTCAAGTGAAATTACAACCCAGTTTGGAGTTGATTCAGGAGCTTGCTGATTGGTCTCAGAATTTGGGTATTCATCTATTGGGAGTTGTCCAAAATAAGAAACTAAAAGATCCTCAAGTATTGGAGGACTGGTTGTGCAGATCAAGTGAGGCTATATTCAATTCAAGAAGAAATCCCCTGTTTCTGGAATGTTCTTATGATCCTACTAGGTTCCATATGAACCACGGTAAGTCTCCAAACCCCGGGATTTTTTATAATTACATATTACAAATGTATTCAGTGTATTAGAGTCGCAACTAAAAATTTTAGAAAATGTACATAACATACCCAGATCACATTCAATAGTACTTTGAATTTTAAAGTTAGAATTTGTTCCTGAACAGATCTGAAGCCAGTACCATTACACGATGATTGGCCAGCACCCTTCCACTATGATTGTGCGGAATTTGCAGGTAAAGTGATTGCACTGGCTTTGATATATAAAGTGAGAATAGGTGTTCAACTGGATCATGGGTCTCTGTCACAGCTGAAAGTGGAGAGGGATGATGATGATTCATCTTTGGTAAGTTAATTCAATACTACAGAGGATTGGTATTCTTTTTAGAGTTTTAATCCAACGAGGTTTCTGAATTTTTCCCTGTTATCTATAAATAGGTATCCTTTTTCGTAAAAGGCTTCTCCAATGTCTTTGGCGTATCAATCAAAGACTTACTGTCTTTTAAAGGATTAGATGATGAAGACATGAATGAAGTGCTGTATAGATCTCATAATAGTAATGGGATTGGGAAGAAGGAAGCTGATCTTGATCTATTGTCTCAGTACCAAAAGGTATGGGCTCTCTTCCCTGTATTCATTCTAGAATTTTATGTTTTTCCAAAAGCACAATTTCACCCTCAATTTCAAGTGGACAATAGCAATACCAGTTCTCTGGTGTTAATAAATTTTCCATTTACAAGGACTCAATCCAGCTAGCTGATGACCAATTGAGAATTGTATGCTTGGCAGGTCAGAATACTGGGCCGTAATATCAAGACTTGGCAGTGGAGCTCAGAATTGGGACGAGGGTCCTTTGGACAAGTGTTCAAGTGCCTAGCAGGCCACGGGTTCTTCTTTGCTGCAAAAAAGGTTCCACTTGTACAAGCAGAAAAGGCCAAAACAATTGAGCATGAGATTGATTTGTTATGCCAATTCAACCATGAAAACATAGTTGAATATTTTGGTACAAGAAAGGAGGACTCTGAACTCTATATCTTCCTAGAGTTTGTGAATGGAGGCTCCCTGGAAAATGTTTACAAACAGTTTCCACTTACTGATCTCCAAGTATCCCTCTATACTAAACAAATATTGAAAGGCTTGAAATATCTCCATGATCGAGGAGTCAAGCACGGAGACCTCAAATGTGCAAATATCCTATTAAATAAGAAAGGGTGCGTGAAAATTGCAGATTTTGGATTAGCCAAGGTAACGGAGTTAGGCAAGCTACGAAAGTCTAGCATAGGAACTCCAGCTTGGTCTGCTCCTGAGGTTATTAATCCAGAAAGAGAAAAGTATAAATTGCAAGCGGATATATGGAGTGTTGGGTGCTGTCTCCTAGAGATGTTGACAGGAAAATATCCGTACCATGGATTTACCGACTTCGCAGCAAAATTTCAGATAGGAGAAGGAGTTCTACCTTCTATTCCTGATACTCTTTCTACTGATTCACAAGACTTCATAAACAATTGCCTGCAAATTGAGCCAAAAAAACGTCCAACTGTTGCTCAGCTTTTAGAGCATGCATTTGTAAAGATGTCTTAGAAAGCAACACCACCTACCAAGACTATTTTATGTCAGTTTCAGTGTGCATTGTGGAATTTGTTTATGTACCCTAGTCTTTGTCCAACCCATATTGCCAAAGCCATGACCCATCAAGCACCTTACCCCATCTCTAATGTAATACTTTCCATTTGACTTAAATTTTTTTTCAGATGTCCTGTATAATGATGAAATTTATTACTCCATTTAAATTCCAATAAATAGTCATGTTGCTATTCACTAATGTTGGTACTTTCAATTCATTGCAGTGGAACACAATAGTAAATATTTGTATCCCTTCAATACAAATGCAAAGCTAAATAAATTCTTTAACCAGGCATACTTTTTAAGCCACATCCTTCAAAGCAAACAGCAAGACACTTTGGCAAATAACAATGTAATACTTTCCATTTTTTTTTAAATTTTTTTCAGATGTCCTGTATAATGATGAAATTTATTACTCCATTTAAATTCCAATATATAGTCATGTTGCTATTCACTAATGTTGGTACTTTCAATTCATTGCAGTGGAACACAATAGTAAAAATTTGTATCCCTTCAATACAAATGCAAAGCTAAATAAATTCTTTAGCCAGGCATACTTTTTAAGCCACATCCTTCAAAGCAAACAGCAAGACACTTTGGCAAATAAGGTTTTGGTAGTCAAATACATAACATAATTGTTCTGCTTTAGTTCCAAAATCTCTTATTTTGATTAGTTGACAAACCTATACTTGAAATTGTGAAGCTACTGATGTTGTTTCAAGTGTATCTATGTGTTTTCAGTAAATATCCTTCATATCAAAGCAAAATAAGTTGAAACAGATAAGAAAATCAGCAAGTTTGGAATGCTGCAGAATAGTCGCGACCGCGACCCATTAATCTCGCCTGCGACTCAACCAAGGTAGAAGTCTAAAATTACTCAAAACCCCTGGAAGTATCGAGACTCAGAAGTCTCGACCAGGTCTCGCTCGAGAATCGACCACAGCACCTAAGTCGCGCCCGTTACCATGGTAGTCTCGGTCGCGACTCAACATTCAGGAAATTTCTCAAAGCTCCTGGAAGTGTCGAGACTCAGAAGTCTCGCCCAAGTCTCGCTCGAGATTCAGCCTCAGCACAGCCGTCGCGCCCGCTACCAAATTGTCTCGGTCGCGACTCAGTTGGAAAAATTTTAAACTACTCGCGACTCTCATGTCTCTCGCCCGCAACTTTCAAATTAAAAAGAGCCGTTGATATCTACGTGTCAAGTCTCGGTCGCGACCATACATGTGCAAGTGAATGATTGGGCGACAGATAAGATGCTGCCAGACATGCCAGAAGAATATTCTTAGCCTTTTCAGGCTTTACAGATGAGTCGCTGTCGCGACATGATAGTCGCGGTCGCGACCCAAGTTTATATGCAGAAAAACAGCTTTTTCTGATATTCTTCAAACGGCTACATTTTGAGTTTTTTGTTATAAATAACCCCATTTTGTATCAGTAGAGTTTACCAACGCTACTGCTGAACTTATTACTTCAAAATCTCAATACTCTTTCATTCAAATTAATCTC
>CATIWJ010063985.1:0-18681 GCA_949640765.1 Croton laevigatus | reverse complement strand
GAATATTGGAACCCAATTCCTTTCTAGGATTGGAGAAGTGGATGTAGGCTTGAGTTATAGCCGAACCACTATAAATCTCTTGTTCATCAACCTATCCTTTAAATCTTCCTAAACTTCCATCAAAGTTTCAATCCACCATATTCCGCAATTAAACCAAAATTTTTATTAGCCAACTAATTCACCCCCCCTCTTAGTTGCCACAAGGGCCTACAGAGCTCCTTTGTTAATGGATCGAATGGAGTGGAAGGATTTCTTAAATTGACGTTTAAAAATTTTGTTCTCCTCTGAAGTCAATGTATTAATTACATTATTTGGAAAGCAACTGGGAGGATGAGTAGGTCTTGGGTTGCAATGACTTGCAACTCTAGGCATTTTTGGAAAAAGGAAAAAGAAAACAAGAAAAAGATAAAGATTTGGAGTAGAAAATACTTAAAGATTTTAAGGGAGAATAGTTAAGAGTTTGTAAAATGTTTCGAGTGGAGGAAGAGGGGGTATTTATAGGAAAAAATTAAAAAAGAGTTGTTTGAGTAACATTTTAAGAATCCAAATCTGATTTTAATTCAGAAATCTAACTGTTGAAGGATTTGGTCATCATCTTAGGCGAGAATTAGGATTCTCATGCAAGACTTCACATAAAGTCTTTAACGGCTAGAAAATTTAATGTCAGATTTTAAAAATATAAACATGAGCATGCGCCACGTCAACAATAGCTATAATTTTTTAAAAGATCTTGTGCGAGAATCATGATTCTTGTGTGAGAAGATACCCATATTTCAAAGAAAAAATTTGCAAACAATAGCACGTGAGAACTATGAGTTTTGTGTGTGACTAGCATAAAAGTTTTGAACTTAAAAAAAAATAAGTTTTAAAATTTTTAAAACACTTAGGGGGATTTTTTCAAAGCATTTGAGCACAATAATTAAGCATTTGTTTGACATTTTATATGCATGATTATACCAATATGCTCAAAATTTAAAAGATAAAGTTAGAAAGAAATACCATCAATCATTCCAAGTTTTAAAATGATGGAGTTTAACTTTCTTCATTTAGCGGTTTTGTAAAGATATCCATAAGTTAATTGTCCATCTCCACGAATTCCAAAGCAATGTAACCATTTTACACATGATCCCTAATGAAATAATGTCTTATATCTATATGTTTAGTTTTAGAATGGTTTATGGGATTCTTAGATATATTAATAGCACTAATTTTATCACACCTATTGGGTATATGGTCTTAAGCTATGCTAAAATCATGTAATTGTTGCTTAATCCACAAGATTTGAGCACAACAAGCACTAGCAGCTACATATTCCACTTCCACGATAGAAAGTGTTGTGCCTAGTTTTCCAAAATCCCTTAGTTTTGATTATTTGACAAAATTACATAGATTTGTGAAGGTACTAACTTTATTTTTGAGTATTTAAGTATTGTTACAGCAAATATAGACTAGCCAAAGAAAGACAAGTCCATTTTCAAGCCAAAGACTTGATGCCCTACTTCTAGCACAAGCATCACAACCGAGACGTAAAAGTCACGCCCGTGCCCTAAACACAAAACACTTCATTGTGCTTGAGAATTCAAAAGGGAAGAATGTAGCGCCCGAGACGAAGGCATCGCAAGATGAAGTCCAGCTCTGGCAAGAGAGTCGCGCCTATGCAGGTACCATTGCGCTTGCTCATAAAACGTGATCTTTTTTCTTGGAACAATCGTGAGTTCAAGAAGACCCTGGACTGACCGTGACTCAAGTTTCACGAGCGCTAGGTGAATAGAGGTGTTGACATCGCACCATGCCATCAACAAGTATCTCGCGACGCCCGAATTCAAATGACAGTTGCAAGATGAAACTACCTCATCGCACCCGCTACATCTACTCCGCGCCCGCAACCGTACAAAAGTCAAAGGCAACGGCTAGTGCATTAATTAAAAAGTTGTTGCAATAAGTAGTCGTTGAAGCCTATTAAGAAATGCATATAAGAGGTCGCGGCCGCGACATTAGTCACGCTCGTGACGCTCACACATTTTTTGAGCAAATTTTTTCTCTCTCTTATAACGGCTAGTTTTTTAATTATAGGTATTAATACCCATCAAAACTGTATTAATAAGGTAAGACAAATACTTCATTCAATACTTTCAACAACCTCATTATGCAAATCTCTTTCTACATTACTTTCATTAAATTTTGAGTGTTTTGTTAGTTGGGTTAGCATTAAACCCACATCTTGATTAGTAGTTTAGTTTAAGAATTAGCTTTAAACTCTTGTTTTATTTGTTGTAAGTTTGGGGTGATCACAAATCCTAAGTTTGAAGTGAACTTGTAAAACCTCTTGTATTTTTCTTTGTATTTTAGTGGAACCCAGTTCCTTTAGTATTGGAGAAGTGGATGTAGGCAAGAGTTTAGCCGAAACACTATAAAATTCTTCTAATAATTTACCAAATTTCCGCTCTAAATTTTTAAAAGGCCACTAATTCACCCCTCATCTTAGTTGTCAAAGGATCAACAATTGGTATCAGAGCACAGTTCTCTTATTCTAGCTTAATTGCAAGAGTTGATGATCTATGGCAATCTTCCAAAAGAAAAACAATCATGTATCAAGACCTTTCTTCGATGGAACAAACTTTCCTCTTTAGAAAGTAAAAATGAAGTAGTTTCTTGAAGGCTTAGGTTTTTGGGAATTTATTCTCAAGGAACTAAAACGACCCACCAATAGGAATGAAGATGGGTTTGATGTTGATATTCCAAGAGATGAGTGGGAACAAGATTTTGTGCATAAATACAAGAGAAATTGTCAATGTGTAAGTCTCATCTTACAAAACGCCAACGAGGAAGAAGCATCTAGAATCCTCAATTGTACGTCACTTTATAGCATGTGGAGAACTCTTGACAATTATCACGAAGGCACCGCACAAGTCAAGGTGGAAAAGAAGTATGTCGCAATCTTTGAATATGAAACATTCAAAAGATTGCCGGATGGCAACATCACCAAGTTATCCAATAGACTTCTTGCCTTGGTATCAAAATTGAGAAAATTGGGCATATATAAGACATCAGGAGAAGTAAATTACAAGCTTGTGCAATGGGATGTAATAGTAATATCTCTCTGAAAAACCAATGCCATTGTTACATTCAAGATAGATGAACTTGTTGGTGGTTTTATCTTTTGGGAGCTCACTATTGGCAAGAGAAAAGAGAGCAACTTCATGGAAGGAGGAGATAAGAAGAAAACTATTGCTCTCAAAGCTAGTAAGAAAGGCAAGAAGCAAATGGAAGAGTCATCATTTAGTGATGAAGAATCAAACGATGATGAAAAGTATTAGAAGATGAAAGCCTTTGTCACTAAGAAGTTTGGGAAGAACTTTGAGATTTGAAGAAAGTTCAAGAAGAATCCAATGAGGAACCAACTTGTTATGAATGTGGTAATGTTGGGCATCTAAGGAGTGAATGTCCAGAGCTTGGGAGAGACAAGAGAAAGAAAGACAAGGAAGAAAAAAGAAAAGACAAGGAAGCTAAAAGAGAAAGGAAGGAGAAGAAGAAATCTTTCAAAGCCATTTGGAGTGATAGTGACTTCTCTAGTGAAGAAGAAGAAAGCAAAGAAGTAGCAAACTTGTGCTTCATTGCTTTTGAAGATCATGAAGGTGGTAACTCTTCATAATGCATGGTCTCTCACCAAAAAGCTTCAAATGAAGTACTATCTTCCTCTAACTCTCAAACTCTCTTTAAAAATGATAGTGATTCTCTTGATAATTGTGATGACATACCTATGCTTGAATATAATAATGATAAGATGATGCATTGGCTTAGAAAGGCAACTTCTAAATGTGATAAGTATTTGAAGGCTAAAATTAAATATAAAAATAAATACTTAAAAATTGATGATGAAAATGCTAAGTTGAAAAATGATATTTTAGAAATGAGAAAAAAGATTGAAAAATTGAAATGTAGTGTTGTTGAATGTTAAAGTGTGATGTCGGAGAACAAAAGAATGAAAGACCTCATTGCTAGTTATGAGAGAAATGAAGTCATTGATAATGCTCTCAAAGACATTAGGAGACATAAAGATACTAAAGGTTTAGGCTATACTATGGATCAATCCTCTAAGGAGACAAAATTTATCTTATCATCTAGTTCTCCTCAAGTTGAGTCAATTGAAAAATTAACTAATGATTGTGTGCTTAAATGCAACAACCTTGCTCCTAAAAAGGATAAAAGTAAAGTTTCAATGGTTGAACAACTAAAGGAGAAACATGTGTATCATGCTATAAGGGTGGATATGGCTCCAAACCTTATGTTCCCAAATTAAGGTTTCAAAGGAGGAAACCTTATCATGCATCATATAGAAAGAATAACACTAAATGCCACTATTGTATGAAATTTGAACATAAAAACACACATTGCTATATTTGTAAAGTGCATTTGAAATTGATCCCTATGGATCAATTACCTAATCTCTAAAGACCCAAATTTATTTGGGTACCTAAAACAAAGTGATGTATTTTTAGGTTTGCCTAAGGAGCTCCATGGAGAAAAATAAATGGGTAATGAATAGTGGATGCTCAAGGCACATGAGTGGTAAAAAGTTGGATCCATTGGATGGTGGACACATCACCTTTGGGAATAATGCCACCAGTAAGGTAGTTGGCATTGACAAAGTTGGTAAGGATACTAAAATTGATCATGTTTTGTTAATTAGAGGGCTCAAACACAATCTTTTGAGTGTTTGCCAAATTTGTGACATGGGTTGTAGAGTTATATTTTACTCTACACAATGCATTGTCACAAAATTGGATGACAACCCAATTGTATTGGTTGGGCAAAGGATTGAAAACATTTATATGATTAATTTGAACTCTACTACTAATAAGAAAGGTGCTTGTTTAGTCTCTCTTGATGTAGATTCTTGCACATGGCATAGAAGGTTGGGCCATGCTAGCATGAACACTTTGGAGCATCTAAAGAAGAAGGAATTGGTGTATGACTTGCCCCAAATCAAATTCCAAAAGGACAAGGTGTGTAAGGCTTATCAAATGGAGAAACAACATCAATCCTTCTTTAAGTCCAAAAAGCAAGTAAGTACAACTAAGCCTCTTGAACTTATTCATATTGATTTAGTTAGACCTACTAGGGTTGCTAGCTTAGGAGGTAGGCATTATGCATTTTTGCTAGTTAATGATTACTCTAGGTTTACTTGGTTTATTTTCTAGCTCATAAAAGTGATGCTTTTGATGCTTTTCAAATCTTTTGTAAAATGTATTTCAAAACAAAAAGGTTATGATATTCCAACTATTAGGAGTGACCATAAGGAAGAATTTCAAAATGAGCTTTTTGAGTCTTTTTGTGATGAACATGGCATTACACATACATTTTTCTCTTATAGGACTCCTTAACAAAATGATGTTGTTGAGAGAAAGAATAGAACCCTTGTTTAAATGACACGTACCATGTTAAATGAGTATAACTACTACTACTACTACTACTACTACTATTTATTTTAATTTCTTTAAATAATTTAATATTTACTTATTTATTAATCATTTATTTTACGAGTTCAATTTAATTTACTTATTACTTACTTTTCTATATACCCACCTATTTTGTGGATTATTCATTTTAATTCTTACTTTAATTTTTATATTACTCATTTAATTTAATTTATTTTAAGTATTAATATTTTAATATTGCTTAATTTAATATTTATTTTATTGGTCATCCATTTTATAAGTTCAATTTAATTTTATAAGTTCAATTTAATTTACTTATTAACTATTTTAATATTATAATATTATATTAAATTTACTTTCTAACTATTTAAGTTTTATTATTATTTTAAGTACCAGAAACAAATATTTATGGGAAGTATATATAAGTAACTAAGTTTATTTTAGCAAAGTTCAAAGTGCTTAGAATAACTTAGACAAATTTTATTATAAAGGATTTTTAAATTAAAGGTTTGGATTTTTGAGAAATCATGATTTAAAGTCAATTTTGGTAATAAATACTTTTACTATTTAAAGTTTTGAACAAATATAAAGTATAATTTCTACAAGTATAAGTTTTGAAGAAAATAATTTTATTTAAAAATATTTGAATTTAGATGGGAATTATAAAAGTATTTATGACTAAAAGTATGATATTAAAAAAAAGACTATTTTCGAGCTCTACTCGAATTTAGTTGAACTGAATAAATGTAGGGTTGATTGATAATTCCCGGTGATTTATTTATGGCCATTGATTTGTTACGGAGATGGCTGTTGTGATTGATTACGGTGATGACCGATTTAGGTAGCCATTTGATTAATGAGCAATGTAGCCATTTGGTGTTCGTCATTCGGTGAGTTATCCAAATAAATAACATAGCCAGTTGGTAATGTAACCAATTAGTGAATATATGTTTGTCTAAGTATTTAGTAGAGCCAACTGAACAAGAAATTTATTTTATTTAAATTTTGATGCAAGATTTATTTAATTAATTGTTTATTTGTCTTTCATGATAATATGTTTAAATGTTTATTATGTGAATTTAAGTTTTTGCACATATGTTTAAATATTTCTATTATTCAAAATTAAAGTATCTATGGGCAAAGTTTGCTCAGCAAGTTAAGTGTTTTAACTCGTAGGTTTTGGCGAGGAGCAATAGAATTAATAGAGTTCAAGAGTTCCTTAGCAGCCAACCAGCGTATCAAGAAGCCAACGGGTATTTCCCTATATGTAAAATAAGGACTTCTAGTTTGGCATGTATTGTATTATTTTTAAATTTGTATTAAGAACAATTGAAGTATGTTTAGGGTTGTAACATTTAAGTATTTTAATAAAAAAGATGTTCTGTACTAAGTTCATATTTAATGTAGTATCTCTTAGCTCAACTTTTTACGATTGGGTTCGAGGGATGTAACATTTTTTGGTATTAGAGCAATGGTTTAGCTGTTCATGGGCGGTTAAACTAAAATATACGAAAAATAAGTCAAGTTAAGTACATGCCAATTAGGAAAATAAATATAATTTATATACTGACAGGCTAAATAGATTATTGTGTTATTAAATTTAGGATGTCGCAAGAGGTTGAGTCGCAGAGAGACGTTAAAGTTGTCATTGAGGCGGAATCTTTAGCCTCACAACCAATTGAACAGAACGCCGCTCCTATCCAAGGACAAATACTAGTTATGGCAACAGGCAGTGGTCTAGGTGTTTTTCTATGACAGACGGTGGAAGCCATACGTTAAGCAGCAAGCATGGCACATGGACAAGACAGATGACCTCTGATCGAGAAGATGAGGAAGTTAGGTGCGAAGGAATATCAAGCCAGTAAAGACAAAAATTCTGAAGTGGCATAATATTGGCTTGAAGGAGTCAAGAGGGCACTAGAACACCTTCGATGTCGTGATGATGAAAAATCATATGCGCCATGAATTTATTGGGTGAACAAGCGTACACCTGGTGGAAAACAGTTTGCAGAAGAGTTCTAAGTGAACAACAAACCTGGGAATTTTTCGAAGAAGTATTCAAAAGGAAATTTATCACCTAAGCTTATCGTGACGCGAAGGAGAATGAATTTCTGCATCTCACCCAGGGAAGGATGATTGTATCAGAGTACGAGAGGGAGTTTGCTCGACTAAGTAAATATAGAAACAAATTCATAGAAGAGATTTATTAAAGGATTGAATGATGAAATCAAAGGTCCGTTGGTATCCTTGGTGGATCCAAGTTTCTCTTTCCTACTAGTCAAAGCATGTCATGACCCAAATCCAAAGGTCGAGACTGGTGTGCAACCCGACCGAAGTATGACTACACAAGCCATGGCGACAACTTAAAGAAACAAAATTAAATGCAAACCAAACTCTAGTCCGCCCAAGAAAACAAATATCTGGAAATCTCTAGACAGAAAGGAAGTTGAAAATAAACCAAACTAATTACTATCAACACTTGAATAACTGTCTGTGAAGAGGAAAGATGGAAACCGCTACGTGACTCGACCTGCAAAACAATCAATAGGGGTGTGAACATTATATATAGGTGCTAAGTAAGTCCATGAATGGCAGAAAAATATTTCTACAAACAGTAATATCAGAAGTCAAATAATCAATCCTAACCAGTTTCAAACAAGACAGTGTGTCGGGGTCTTCCCACACAAGCATCCTCCCTTATCCCTCCACACAAAAATCTGAACAGAATCCTATCCTTATAACATCCACAGAAATCAAAATCAAACAGAATAGGCAATATGCCTCAAAATCAGAACAGAAATACCCTCCGTCCCCATATGACACACCATCGCACAACACAAGTAATTTCATATTTAAATAATCAAACAATATATCAAAACACACACACATTTCCCCGTCTCCTAATCACGTGCGGATTTGGGTACAGATAGAATATTATATAGCGAAATAGAAAGGATAATATATAAGAAATGGTTATATAATATATATTATTTGGTTAGCAAATAACACGTCACAAACAAAACAAATACACCTATGGAACTTACCTGGTTCGCAGAGCAATCCAAACACCCCTCGAACCTAATGATCTCGCGGATCGACTTAATTACCACCTAAAGAAAATAATTTACGAGACTCAACCAATCAACACTCTGCTACAAACTTAAATGATAAATGCCATGTATGCTATGAATGTCACACAGTCAGTAACAAAACTAAAATACTTCCTAAGCCGTTTATATTGCATAACAATCTCACCCAAATAAAGGAACACAACAAAATAATATTAAAACCAAATATAGAATTTCCCACTTAAGCTCCTAAAAGAGTTATTTGGTTATCACTTGCATTCAACTCACATTATAAATAAGACTCCAACAATATTTAACCAACATAATAATTTACACATATCTTAAGTCGATTCCATAAACACATATATAATTCTCACCAACTATATACTAACCGACCAATTTAAAATTTAAGTTAACAAAATAAAAACATATTTAATAACTAACATTAAACAAAATATTATTTAGCTAAATACCTTATTAATACTAACATAAAATGTTTCCACTCAATTTTTAAATTAAAACACAAAAGTGAACCACTAAAACAAAGACATGAACTTAAACTGAAAACAATTAGCAAATCAGAGGCTAGATTGCAACAAAAAAATGTAATTATAGAATTAATACCTAAAAATTTCACAAAAACCCCTTGAACTTCCCTGCAAACCCAAACTACCCTATCCAGACCTGTACTCCCAGGCTTGATAGAAGCCAACCAGCGTGCTCCAAGTTAGCAACGAAGCTGCCACATCAACCCAAACTAGATTAGCAGCCAACCAGAAAGCTAGCCGCCAGTCTACTGACCCAATCAAAGCTCGCCACGTGTTATGTCGCCGCGTCAGGTGCTGCTGTATGGGTCCCACGCCATCAGCCTCCTTCTTCTTCTTTTTAATTCACAAAATCCAACTTAAACACCCAATCCCTTTCTTTGTTAGCACAAAACCCAAAGACACCTACTAATTCTCTCTCTTTTTTTCCCAACCACCTGCACAAACCCCAACTCTTTTTTATTCCTTCTTTCCTACATATCACAACTACACATAACCCTCTCTAATGTAATATATATATATTTCCGCTCCCTACTCTACCAAAAACCCTAACTTATATATATATATTTTTTTATTATTATTTTTTTTTACCCAAATATATATTATTTTTATTTAATAATGATTTTTTGCAAAACAAACTAACTCTACACCAAAACAAAAATTAATTTCAAAAATTATTATTAACATTATTATTTTTAGAACATTCATAAATAGAATTTAAAATACTCAAATTATCAATTCGACCCCAATCTTCAAACCACCCAAAATTGAGGGTTTCACAATGCTTTTGAATCAAAATAGATTGAGCAAATCCAAAGAGAACGTCATCGATGGCGACAACAAAAGAAAAGACAATCACAAGGAGCATCAGGGAACTTCCAATCACCACGAAAGAAGCCTCTTGGTGGAAACCAAGAAACAAACTAAAGCCAAGGATCAAACAGAGGAGGACTAAGCCAATTAGTTTCAGTGGCTAGCACCCTAAGAGTAGGAAAAGGTTGTGGATGTGGAATTACTAGTTAGAATTATGGAGGAGGCAGAGGTAGTAAAGGCTACCCTCAACAAAATTGTGAGCATTGTGGGAGAAGACAAGGAGGAGAATGTTGGTTCATCATTGTAAAATGTTTTATGCATGGATCGCCAGACCACATGGCACTAGATCGTCCAAAGAGGCAAGTTGAAGCTCCTGCCGGTTCTCAAGGAGTTCGAACCATTGGAGGCCAAGGCCGAGGTAGAGATAAGGGAAGAGGAGGAAACCCTGGGCAACTAGAAGCGCCATTAAAAACTGTGGATAGACCAGAGTCGAGAGCACCAGCGAGTATGTAAGCCATAAGAGGGAAGGAATAAGACGTAGCTTCTAACGTCATTGTAAGTGAACTATTCATGTTCGATGTTCTAGTATATGCATTGATTGATCCTGGTTCATCTCATTCATACATATGCATGGAACATAAGAACTTAAGAAATTTAAGATTATCATGGCATGCTTGTATCGAATCCATTAGGATATGAGGTAGTCACAACTAGGGTAGTAAATGATTGTCCTATAACTATCCATAGTATAAATTTCATTGGAGACCTATTACAATTTCCTTTTAGGAAATTCGACATCATTTTAGGAATGGATTGGCTAACTAGACATAAAGCAATAGGGGACTGCGAAAAGAAGAGGGTGACTTTGCAAACCTCCGATGGAGAGGAAGTAACGTTCGTTGGGAAGAGAAGAGATTACTTAAGCAATGTAATCTCAGCCATGGAGGTTAAGCGACTCGTTCAAAAAGGATGCAAAGCATATCTAGTGTATACTTTAAAGGCCGAAAAAGATGTCATTCAAATTCAAGACATTCCAACAGTTCGTGACTTCCTTGATATCTTCCCGGAAGATCTGCCAAGACTATCACCTAAGAGAGAGGTTGAATTTACCATTGACGTCTATCCAAGCACTGTACAAGTTTCATTGGTACCATACCAAATGGCGTCGACAGAGTTGAAGAAGCTAAAAGTTCAATTGCAAGAACTTTTAGACAAAGGATCCATCCGACCAAGTGTTTCATCGTGGGGTGCACCAGTCTTGTTAATAAAAAAAGAAAGATGGTTAATTAAGACTATGCATCAACTACCAGCAACTCGATAAAGTGACAATAAAGAACAAGTACCCACTGTCTCACATCGAACATTTGTTCGATCAATTGAAGGGAGTCGGTATCTTTTTGAAGATTGATCTGAGATCAGGGTATCACCAATTGGGAGTTAAAGAGGAAGATATACCAAAGACTGCATTTCAAACTCGATATGGGCATTAAAAATTCTTAGTAATGCCATTTGGAGTTATGAATGCACTGGCGGTATTCATGGACTTAATGAATCGGGTGTTCCACATATATGTGCATCAGTTTGTAGTAGTATTCATAGATGACATACTTGTATACTCTAAGAATAAAGAAGAACATGACAAACATCTACGAATAGTACTACAAACCCTGCGAGAGAAGCAATTGTATGTCAATTTTAGCAAGTGTGAATTTTGGTTAAAAGAAGTTGCTTTTCTTGGCCATATAGTAACAGCTGAAGGGATTCGTGTGGACCCAAAGAAGATTGAAGCAGTAGTGCAATGGAAGCCACCAAGAACGGTGACTGAAGTACGCAGTTTTATAGGCTTAGTAGGATACTACTGTCGATTTGTTAAAGAATTCTCAATTATCACAGCACCGCCAACTCGACTACTGCAGAAAGACGTCAAGTTCCAATGGACAAAGGATTGCCAGAAGAGCTTCGAATTACTAAAGAAAAAGTTGACAAAAGCTCCCTTGTTGATACAACCTGAATCCAATAAGAATTTTATGATCTATAGTGATGCTTCCCATAACAGATTGGGTTGTATTCTAATGCAAGATGGAAAGGTGGTAGCATATGTGTCAAGGTAGTTAAAGCCACATGAGAAGAATTATCCGACACATGATTTGGATCTTGCAGCAATAGTGTTAGCATTTAAGACTTGGAGACTTTATCTGTATGGAGAAAAGTGTTATATCTATACAAACCATCAAAGTCTTAAATACTTACCTACACAGAAGGATCTTAACTCGCGACAGAGGAGGTGGATTCAAATCCTGAAGAACTATGACTATACGATCAATTATCATCCAGGAAGAGCCAATGTAGTGGCGGATGCATTAAGTCGAAAGTCAATCCACGCATTAAAGGCAATGCGAGTTAAGTTAAGCCAGGGGAATAATGAAGACATACCGGTAGAAATGTTAATGCAACCCATATTTCTACAAGAAATTCGAGAAGCACAATTAAATGATGAAAAAGTGAAGAAGTAGGAGAAGCGCATTCAAGAAGAAAAGTATAGCATGCGAGATGGAACGTTATACTTCAAAGATAGATTAGTAGTTCCAAAGGTTGGCAATTTAAGAGAGAGAATTTTGGAAGAAGCTCACAATAACCCATATACAATACATCCAGGAGGCATGAAGATGTATCAAGATTTGAAAAAGTACTATTGGTGGCCTGGAATGAAGAAGCACGTGGCAGAATACGTCATTAGATGTTTAACTTGTCAACGAGTTAAAGCAGAGCATCAAATGCCAGCTAGGTTACTACAACCTATCAGCATCCCAGAATGGAAGTGGGAACGAATAACCATGGATTTTTTACAGGGTTACCAATGACCTAAGACAAACACGATTCAGTATGGGTTATAGTACACAGGTTAACCAAGTCTGCACACTTTATACCTATCAGAGTCAATTATTCCATGGATAAGTTGGTAGAATTGTACGTAAAAGAAATAGTCAGGTTGTATGGAATCCCAACATCAATCATATCGAATAGAGACCCAAAAATTACTTCTAGGTTTTGGGAGAAGTTGCAAAAAAACATTAGGAACTATGCTGCATTTTAGCACTGCTTTCACAGCCCATTTTCTCACTTGGTAATATTTTGTAAGTATTTTTATAAATTCAATAAAAAATTTATTTTAAGAAAATTTGATAAATTAAATGTCCGAATAATAATTAGGTCGAAGAAACAGACATTTTAAGTATAATATTGGAATTTTCGATACTGAGAGTATTTTGGTCATTTTGACTCTCGAAAAATTTTAGACTCGAAATTTAGACTTGGAATATCAAAATTTGGAATCTAGACATCTAAACGATCGATTTGAGTATAATATTGATAGGATACGAAGATTTGTGAATTTTTACCGACGTTGGGGTAAAAATCGGTAAATCGATTTTACCACTGTAAAATGGTAAAAAATAATCAATAATTAGCAGAAACTTCATGATTAAGGTCTAAAGATAATATTAGATAAGAATCTAGTCCTCCACCAATGAAAATTCAAAGTGAAAGATAAGATTTTATGAGTATGATTAAAATAATTAAGGATATTTTTCACAAATTGTGGTTCAAAATTAATTTGAGTTCCATTTTGAGGCATATAAATAGACTCCTAACCGTTAAAGGTTCATTAGAGTGTAAATAAGGTTGGAAAGGTCCTTAAAATTGAGAGGAGATTCAAAATTTTGAGTGTTTGTCATTAAGATAAAAATTAAAGAAGGAGAAGGCAAAAATAAAAATAACGAAGTTGGAAAAATGTTTGATACTTTAACTTTGAATAAAATATTTTCAAGTTTATTTTTCATTTGTTTTGAGTTCATTATTTAAATTTGTTATTTCAAGTTCATTTATTTTCTTTAAGTTTATTAATATACACTATTATTATTATTATTACTAATACTACTGCTACTATTATTATTATTATTATTATTATTATTATTATTATTATTTTATTGCTTTACTAAGCACTTATTAAAATTGAGGGGTTTTATTACTATTATTATTATTATTTCAATTTTTAATAATATTATTATTTCAATGTTAAATACCCATTTAATTTGTGGAGAATTATTTATTTATTTATTTATTATTTATTTTATCTCTTACTTATCAATTCTTTAATTTTATTACTTTTTTATATACCCATATATTATATGGGGTATTTATTCTTACTTTAATAATTACTCATTTATTTTAATTTCTTTAAATAATTTAATATTTACTTATTTATTAATCATTTATTTTACGAGTTCAATTTAATTTACTTATTACTTTTCTATATACCCATATATTTTGTGGAGTATTCATTTTAATTCTCACTTTAATTTCCACATTGCTCATTTATTTAAATTTCTTTTAAGTATTAATAATTCAATATTTATTTTATTGTTCATCCATTTTATAAGTTTAATTTAATTTACTCATTAACTATTTTAATATTATAATATTATATTAAAATTACTTTTTAACTATTTAAGTTAATTTTTATTATTATTTTAAGTACCGGAAACAAATATTTTTGGAAAGTATATATAAGTAACTAAGTTTATTTTAGGGAAGTTCAAAGTACCTAGAATAACTTAGACAAATTGTATCATAAATGATTTTTAAATTAAAGGTTTGGATTTTTGAGAAATCATGGTTTAAAGTCAACTTTGGAAATAAATATTTCTACTATTTAAAGTTTTGAACAAATACAAAGTATAATTTCTACAAGTATAAGTTTTGAAGAAAATAATTTTATTTAAAAATATTTGAATTTAGATGGGAACTATAAAAGCAATTATGACTAAAAGTGTGGTATTAAGAAAAAAAAAAGACTATTTTCAAGCTCTACTGAAATTTAGTTGAACTGAATAAATTTAGGTTGATCGATCATTCCCGGTGATTTATTTATGGCCATTGATTTGTTACAGCGATGGCCATTGTGATTTATTGTGGTGACGACAGATTTAGGTAGCCAATTGATTGGTGAGCAATGTAGCCATTTGGTGAGTTATCCAAATAAATAACATAGCCAGTTGGTAACGTAACCAATTGGTAAAGTTTAAACAAGCGAGTAATGTAGGTTCGTCTATGTATCTAGTAGAGCCAACTGAATAAGGAATTTATTTTATTTAAATTTTGATGCAAGATTTATTTAATTAATTATTTATTTTTCTTTCATGATGATATGTTTAAATGTTTATTATGTGAATTTAAGTTTTTGCATATATGTTTAAATATTTCTATTATTCAAAGTTAAAGTATCCATGGGCAAAGTTTGCTCAGTGAGTTAAGTGTTTTAACTCGTAGGTTTTGGCGAGGAGCAATCGAATCAATAGAGTTCAAGAGTTCGTTAACAGACTGCCGGCGTATCAAGAAGCCAACGGGTATTTTCCTCATATGTAAAATAAGGACTTCTAGTTTGGCATGTACCGTATTATTTTTAAATTTGTACTAAGAACAATTTAAGTATGTTTAGGGTTGTAATATTTAAGTATTTTAATAAAAGAGATGTTCTGTACTAAGTTCATATTTAATGTAGTATCTCTTAGCTTAACTTTTTATAGTTGGGTTTAAGAGGTGTTACATTTTTTGGTATCAGAGCAACGGTTTAGCCGTTCCTAGGTGGTTAAACTAAAATATAATAAAAATAAGTCAAGTCAAGTACATGCCAATTAGAAAAATAAATATAATTTATATGCTGGCAGGCTAAATAGATTATTATGTTATTAAATTTAGGATGTCGCAAGAGGTTAAGTTGTAGAGAGACGTTGAAGTTGTCGCTGAGGCAAAATCCTTAATTTCACAACCAATTGAACAGAACGCCGCACTTATCCAAGAACAAGTACCAGTTATGGCAACAGGCGGTGGTCTAGATGTTTTTTTAAGGCAAATGGTGGACGCCATGCGTTAAGCGGCAAGCATGGCACATGGACAAGACAGACGACCTCCGATCGAGAAGATAAGGAAGTTCGATGGGAAGGAATATCGAGCCAGTAAAGACGCAAATTTTGAAGTGGTAGAATACTGGATTGAAGGAGTCAAGAGGGC
Organism: Croton laevigatus; assembly: GCA_949640765.1. Classification (NCBI taxonomy): domain Eukaryota; kingdom Viridiplantae; phylum Streptophyta; class Magnoliopsida; order Malpighiales; family Euphorbiaceae; genus Croton; species Croton laevigatus. Next base: position 2,748 of record CATIWJ010063985.1, on the reverse strand, counting down.
ACTAGAACACCTTCAATGTCGTGATGATGAAAAAGTCAAATGCACCGTGAATTTACTTGTAGAACAAGCGTACACCTAGTGGGAACAGTTTGCCAAAGAGTTCCAAATGAACAACAGACTTGAGAATTTTTTGAAGAAGAATTCAAAACGAAATTTATCACCCAAGCTTATCGTGACACGAAGGAGCATGAATTTCTGCATCTCACCCAAGGAAGGATGACCGTATCAGAGTATGAGAGGGAGTTTACTCGACTAAGTAAATATGGAATCAAATTTATAGAAGATGAAACCGACCATTGCAAGAGATTGATTAAAGGATTGAACGATGAAATCAAAGGTCAGTTGGTATCCTTAGTGGATCTAAGTTTCTCTCTCCTACTAGTCAAAGCATGTCACGACCTAAATTCAAAGGTCGAGACCGGCGTGCAACCAGATCGAAGTCTGGCCACACAAGCTTGACAATAACTTAAACAACGAAAATTAAATGCAAACCAAACTCTACTGGTGTGGTATTAAAAAAAAGAGTATTTTCGAGCTCTACTGGAATTTAGCTAAACTGAATAAATGTAGGGTTGATCGATCATTCCCGGTGATTTATTTATGGCCATTGATTTGTTACGGTGACGGCTGTTGTGATTGATTGCGGTGATGACCGATTTAGGTAACCATTTGATTTGTGAGTAATATAGCCATTTGGTGTCCGCCATTTGGTGAGTTATCCAAATAAATAACATAGCTAGTTGATTTTTATTATTATTTACTCATTAACTATTTTAATATTATAATATTATATTAAATTTATTTTCTAACTATTTAAGTTAATTTTTATTATTATTTTAAGTACCAGAAACAAATGTTTTTGGAAAGTATATATAAGTAACTAAGTTTATTTTAGGAAAGTTCAAAGTACCTAGAATAACTTAGACAAATTTTATCATAAAGGATTTTTAAATTAAAGGTTTGGATTTTTGAGAAATCATAATTTAAAGTCAACTTTGGAAATAATACTTTTACTATTTAAAGTTTTGAACAAATACAAAGTATAATTTCTACAAGTATAAGTTTTGAAGAAAATAATTTTATTTAAAAATATTTGAATTTAGATAGGAACTATAAAAACATTTATGACTAAAAGTATGGTATTAAAAAGAAGGACTATTTTCAAACTCTACTGGAATTTAGTTGAATTGAATAAATATAGGGTTGATTGATAATTTCCGGTGATTTATTTATGACCATTGATTTGTTACGGCGACGACTATTATGATTGATTGCAGTGACGACTGATTTAGGTAGCCATTTGATTGGTGAGCAATGTAGCCATTTGGTGAGTTATCCAGATAAATAACATAGCCAGTTGGTAACATAACCAATTGGTGAAGTTTAAATAAGCGAGTAATGTAGGTTCGTCTAAGTATCTACTAGAGCAAACTGAGCAAGAAATTTATTTTATTTAAATTTTAATGCAAGATTTATTTTATTAATTGTTTATTTGTCTTTCATGATGATATGTTTAAATGTCTATTATGTGAATTTAAGTTTTTGCATATATGTTTAAATATTTCTATTATTCAAAATTAAAGTATCCACTAGGCAAAATTTGCTCAGAGAGTTATGCGTTTTAACTCGTAGGTTTTGGCAAGGAGCAATAGAATCAATAGAGCTCAAGAGTTCGTTAGCAACCGGCCAATGTATCAAGAAGCCAACGGGTATTTTTCCTATATGTAAAATAAGGACTTTTAGTTTGGCATGTACTATATTATTTTTAAATTTGAATTAAGAACATATTTAAATATGTTTAGGGTTGTAATATTTAAGTATTTTAATAAAAGAGATATTCTGTACCAAGTTCATATTTAATGTAATATCTCTTAACTCAACTTTTACGGTTGGATTTAAGGGGTGTTACAAACTTAGTTCCTATATATGTAATTCTCGGAAACATTTGTTTCCGAAATTAAAAATAACTTTAATAACTATATATTTAAAATCTTTTGATTTATCAAAAATACCATTTTACTAAAAATAATACTTTTATCAATTATTACGGAAAATAATTCAATCAATAAAATATTTAAGCAACAAATCTTAAATCACAAAGAATAATTAATTAAAGTAATAATAATTAACCAAATAAAATCACAACTCAACAAAATTTAAGAATAATAATTAACACAAATAAAATTAAAAATACTTTTCAAAGTTGAAGTGTTAAACCTCCTTCTGGCTTGACTAATTTACTTTTCCTTTGAGTTTCAGTTCTATCTTCTTTGTCCCGAATGGTCTTATCATTGTCCATATAATTATAAGAATACTATATGTCTGAATACTTGTTAAGTCTAACTCTAAATTCTCATGTTTTGAGTTTTTGACAAATACACTTGAGATAGTGATCTCCTAACAAGTTATTTAAATGTTTAAGTGCCTCTTAAAGCTAGCCTAAGTAATGCAAGAAAAGATAAGTGAAGTTTTTGAAGATCAAATGGTTGTCTCGAGCGAGACCATCAATGTCTCGCACGAGACACAAGTTAAGCAAGATAAAAAGCTTCCATCTCGAGCGAGATTCACAAAACACAAGTCCAAAGAAATTCCAGCAGGATAAGTCTCGCACGAGACACAAAAGTCAAAGCAGTCAACAAGATGAAACAAAGGAGTCTCGCACGAGACCACCAATGTCTCGCACGAGACACAATTAAAAAGGGAATCAGTAGCTTCATCTCGAGCGAGACTCAAAAGAAATTTCAATCA
>CATIWJ010063965.1:0-14406 GCA_949640765.1 Croton laevigatus | reverse complement strand
TCTTGTATTTCTATTAGTATTTAGTGGAACCCAATTCCTTTCTAGGATTGGAGAAGTGGACGTAAGCTAAAGATTATAGCCGAACCACTATAAATTCCTTCTATTCAAACCACCAAAATTCCGCTTAAATTTTTAGAAGGCCACTAATTCACCCCCCTCTTAGTTGCCACGGGACCAACAAAAGGAAGTAGACATAGACAAATACAAATAAGTAAAAGAAAGTAGACATAGGTAAACACAAGAAAATAAAAAGTATGTGGAAATAAGTATATATGAGATAATAAAAGTAAATAAAAGGAGATATAAGTAAATATAGATAGCTGGAAGTAAATAATAATAATAATAAATCAATTGACTTAAGTAAATATTGGTAAGCAAAAATAAATATAGGTAGATATAAATAAATAAAAATAAGTGGATATGGGTAAATACAAATAGATAGAAGAAAGTAAATATAGGTAAATATAAGTAATTCAAAAGTTAATAGACATAAGTAAATAAAAGTAAATGTAGGTGGATATAGATAAATAAAATTAAGTAGATATAAGTAAATATGAGTAAATAAAAATAATTATGTGGAAAAATATAGGTAAATAAAAAAAGGCAGACATAAAGAAATAAAATATATATTGGTAAATATAAGTAAATAAATTTATTTTAAAGGGTTTTGAATTAATATTCATAAGTCATCACCTAAATCATTTTTAATAAGAATATATTTATAGTTGATAAAAGAGATTTAATAAATACTATGAAATTAATATGGTTTTTTTTTTGAACAAAAATAATATAAGGAAAGATGTTTAAAATAATGAAAAAGAGTAGATTTTGAAGTGAGTATTTAAGATGAATAACATGAGATATTATTTGATAAATATGATTGAACTTATTTGTGTTGATTAAAGATATACTGAATTTATTATGAAAAAACTTTTGATGAAAAATGTTTGATTTGGAATGGATATTGTGATGGTGAAAATTTTTAGGAAATACAGTATATATATTTCAGAATTCAATGAATGTGAGGAAATGCTGTAAAATTTATATTCAATAAATTTATTTTTAATAAATCCTTCACATATCCATTAAGTATTTTATGCTCTACTTAGATTAAGTTGAACTAGTGTGATAAGGGTATGATGCATCATATACTGAGTAGTAATGCGACCAACTAAGTCAGATTTCAATTAGACTTGGGAAAAATAGAAAATACCAAATTGAACTCGTGATTGGTCAGAATACGGTAATATGCATTTGATTATTTGAATACGGCCGTTTAAATGAATACAATTTTTTATTACTCCGGCTATTGCCACGAGATAGATTATAGACAAGCAAAAGATACTCCGGCTATGCCCTAGAGTTATCCAAAAATACAGAATCAAATACAGTAGCTTTATCCATGTGTTTACCTAATTACCTAGTAGAGCTATCCAAATTGTAATTTAGAATAATATTATTTAATTTGATTTACTTAAGATTTTATTTTAAGCTATTTATTTGGTTATTTTAATATTCTTCAATGAAGTGCATTTATATTTGAAATATTGCATGTATTTTCAACTGATATTGCTTTTCAATAGTTAAAGTATCCACTGAGCGTAATCGCTCAATAAGTTTGGTTAATTCTGAACTTGTAGATCTCCAAAAGATGTGAAAGAAAACAGGAACTTACAAATAGCATGTAGGCCCAAAGAACTTAGATTGGCATATACTGTGAAGTTGAAGTCAGCACAAGTCAAGTTAGACTAGAAGAAGAAAAAAAAAGTACCTATATTTTGTAATTAAATTTAGAATATGATATGTATACCATGTAATATGTAATATGGCACACCTTGGTTCGGATAGAAATAGTCGGATTAAGGAGTGTTACACTTACTGTTTATGTCCTCGGATTGTCCTTTGTCCTATCATTGTCCATATCCAAAATCATAAGGTATTTGTCTAAGGATTTGTCCATTTAATAGTCGAATTGTGTCAAATAAATATTTAATTGGGTTTTTAATTATTCTTTATTATAATTGTCAAAATATTAAATTTTTGGATCCTTAATTATTTTATATTCCCTTAATTAAAAGTCCAGTTATAAATTTCTTGTCAAAATATAAATTATAAGTTAATACTATCAAAATATAATTCTATTATTCAATTATTTAATTTAATTTTTGTAACAAGCCCAATTAATAATAAATTTGAATTTCTACATATTTTTCTGTTAAATTTAACTCATTTAGTAATTTTCACCCTATTTTATAGTCAGTTATAATATTCTCATAATTTATTTGGGTCCTAAAATATTAAATTATCAAAATAAAATCAAATTAATTAATTTATTAAGATTTTTGGGCCAAACTGAAAGATAACTAAAGTTTTAGGCCAATTACCTAAATAAAATTCTGGGCGGAGGGGCTTAATTGAACATGGCAGAAAGTTCAGGGGAGACGCCGTAATATTTAGAAAGTTGACAGACCGATCTGGAATTCGCCATCCGAAACTATGCCGTTTTGGACGAAACGCGGTCCCAGCACGCGTTTTGGACAAAACGCAGTTTTGATCTTAAGCAGATCGAGCCTTGAATCGACTCGACCTTAACCGGACCCAACTCCAGCTCGAACTGTCGTCTTCAACCCAAAGACACAGGCGTTTTTTACTGTTCACGCCGAATCTTCCAATCAAATTTTCTCCGGTTTCTGACGACTAAACTTGACAAATACTATACCAATCTCTTCATTTTGACAGCGGCTATCATTTGATGGCTTATTTGGGTCAACAACAGATTGAAACGAAATAAGAATTAAGTTGAATGTTTGGACTGTCAAAGCTTATACTAAGCTTTTCGGTGACTGTCCAAGGATTTTTCAAGCACCAACATGATCACCAGACCCACAACAATCAATCTGCGGTCTTGAATTCCCGGTTTATCACCGAATGGTGGCGATAGAAAGTGAGAAAGTTCTTCGGATATTTGGAATGAAGTTTAAGAAGTTATAATCGTGTTTTCAGAGTCTATCTTCCTCTCAACCTCTTCTCATTTCTGTTTCCTTTATAATTAAAATCAGATTTTTCTACCGACACTTTCATGTGGTTTAGATAATTGATTAATCTACCTACTTTGTCTGTTTCAAATTTGTTCATAAATTCTTTCCCCACACCATTTCTTGGTCAGCTCTATCTTTCTTTCTGTCAATTCATCTTTTTAAAAAAAATTAATTAATTAATTAATTTATTTACTTAATTATTATTATTATTAAAAATATTAAAAATATCTTGTAGTTAGAATGACTAAATTGCCCCTAACTATTTTGATGATTTACGTAAAATTTTACTAAGGTAAATTTTAATTTATGGCTTTACTACATGTTACCGGTGTCGATAAAAATCGAAAATTTCACTCGTAACAAAACCTTATCAAAATTATACTCAAATCGCTTGTCTCGAAGTCTAGATTCAAAATTTGATATTTTAAAAACCTAATTCCGCTCCTAAAATTTTTCGAGGGTCAAAATGACCAAAATACCCTCTGAGTCAGAAAATTGCAATATTATACTCAAAACGTCCTTCTCGACGTTCTGAGTACTAAACAATCATTTAAATTAATTAATTAACTTATTTTTATGAAAATTTTCACTTAATCCAAAAATTATTAGTAAATTACATTTTAGTCCCTGATTTACATTTTAGGCTGTGACAATAATTATACTTAAATCACCATTTAATAAAAATATCTCTTTTATTGAATATTTCAAAAATAACTTGATCTCTTAAATATTTTAGCGATAAATCGTAAATACTAAGTTTAAACTCAATTTCTATGTTTATATGTAATTTTTAATTTCTCAAAATTATATTCTTAATTAAAATAATAATATTCAATCCTTTCATTTTTAACAAAATATTCATAATCGTTGGTTTTCAAAATATTATTTTTACTGAAACCACATGGGTGGTTTGGTCTATTAAATAAAAATCTCAATTAATTATTTAATTTCAAAAATATTTAACTTAATAAAATAAACCCCAATTAAGTCACAACAATTATTGTACCAAAATAATTCAAATAATTATTTAAAGTAAAAAAATTAATAACATATAGAGAATAAAATAAAACTCTTCAAAGTTAAAGTATTAAACCTCGGTTTCTTTGCTTTTCGATTCCTACTCCTTAATTTTTTTCTTGAACAGTCATTTGTATATCATTGTCCATTAATCAAGGTCATAAGGTATTATCCATAAATTTATCCTTTTTTTTTTTTTGGATACATAAATTTGTCTATCTAATAGTCCATTTGTGTTATGTATAAAAATTTTTAATTTGGGTCTCTTTTTAATTTAATTGTCCAATTATTAAATAATTTGATTCTTAATTAATTTTTCCTTAATAAAATGACAAATATTATCTACCAATTAACTTAAGAGTCATTACTAATTTTTATGACATTTACATATCCACACATATATAATTTTACTAAAATATAATTCTATTAACCAATTATTAAATTTAATAAAAAGTCTATTTAACAAATATTTTATAAATAATTAGGTCTCTAAATATTTATGTACCCTAAATAAATTTTTAATTCATTTTAAATGTTATTATAATGGTCTTATTAATTATTTAGGTTCTATATTTATTTATTTCCAAAATCATTATGAATTAATTGTTTAATTAAACTGATCGGATGAAGTTGAAGAGTTAAATTAAGTTGAAGTACCATTTACAACAAAACAGAGGGCGGAGGGGTATATTTGCGAAGAACCAGAAGTGCAGAGGACAAATCATAAACCAGCATAAACTAAAGCACTGGTCTGGAGATTTGCCATCACAACGCAGAACAGTATTGCGTTTTATTCATCTCTGTTGCCCGTTGGCTTCTTACAACGGCTATATCTCCAACAACGGCTATATCTCCATGAATCTGAGCCCAGACCCAGCATTTTGATACTGGTAAGCTTTCCATCATCTCCTAATTTCCTGGGGCACTTTCCATCATCTCCTAATTTCCTGGTAAGCTTTCGTCTCTGAATTAATTTGCTCTGTTTGTTTTCAAATTGGTTTAACATTTTTTCTTCACATTTCAATGATGTTATCACGAACTGAGGGCGTGGTTCGAGAAACAGCACCAAAAAAAAATGAAGTCCGCGGTAGGAGAGCTTTTCGTGAGGCTTCAGGGAAATTCCAGGCGAGTGGAGCATTTCCAAATTCGGTTAACTGAAAAGAGAAGAACCTCGATGATGACGCATGTGCAGAAGAAGGAATTCTGCACAACCATGAAGAATGCATCAAATCTAGAGCTATGCATTTTGATTACTTTTTAGAGCTGACTGGATTGGGGCAAAATTTGAAGGAAGAAAATCCCCTATCTATTAAGGTCTGTCTAATTACTCTCGATCATTTTGTGTTCCTCAATTTCTATTACTGTTTCGGAATTTCACAAATTATCTGAGAAAATATTATTTTCTGTTTCAGTGTGAGAGTCCCCCAAGTCACATGGAACTCCAAGAGATTGCTGACTCGCCGGTTGATTATCAACATTCCAAAAAAGAGCCTGAAGAGTCTCCAGCTTCTTGCTCTCCAATATCACCGCCTATGCTTTTCGATGACTGCGAATTCAAGCTGCTGTTAGAATCGCCCTAGTTTTCACAACTCTTTTTAGAATTAGAATGGCAGAAATTTGTTTTAGAATAGAGCATATCTGATGCTCTTTAACTTCATCATTTCTAGGTTTTTCTGTACTCTTCCCTGTTTCAATTTTCATTTCCTTTTCATCAATGTGATCGGGTTTCTGATAGCATGCGTGGCAATTCGGAATTCTTATCTACGTGCAGTTTTGATTTGTATGCAAAGTTAACTTTTGATTTTTTTTTACCGAGTTTTCCTCTAGTATTGGTTTTTGTATTGATATTCAGTTGTTTCGGTTTGAAAGGGAAAACAGAGATAATTCTGTTATTAGCTCAAAACTTATCAAGTGGATTGTCTGCTTTGGATTATTTGTGAATTGTGATTGGTGAAAATGAACATTTAACCTAACTTTTATTGGCAGATCCCTGTATTTGAGAAGGGCTATGAGAAAGATCCTGCCATTGTAGAGCAATTCAGGAGGCCACACGCAATGGTTCTGATGTAGTTCTTGTTGATATTGCTGGTAGAATGCACGTATTTTGTGAACTGATATTGATGGTTGACTTGTATTATTCAGCATAAGAATTAGGATGATGGTTGATTGTAACAGTGGCTTGTTGGTAATGAAAATTTACTTGATCTTATTGTTGAAAGCAAGCAAATTGCATTAAGAAAACAAACATGAAAACATGATTCCATAACTGGAGCAGAACTTATCACGGTCTATGTTTTGTTGATATATCGTAATCATATAATTAAAGATCTTGACAGCAATGAGACTGTCAATTTGGGATTAGCAATTGATTAAAATTATTATTATTATCAGGAAATGAATTTGACACATACGGACATTTATTTGTTTCTCCATTGTATTGTTGCTGTGATGATGATGCACTTGCCATGCATTTCAGGATAATAAACCATTAATGAGAGCTCTTTCAAAGCTTATTAACCTGAACAATCCAGATTTGGTGTTATTCGTTGGTGAGGCATTGGTTGGAAATGATGCTGTTGATCAACTATCAAAGTTCAACCAGGTTCAGTTTTTAAATTCAAGCATTTCATTACCTTGTATTTATTTATTTGTTTACATTATGCGAGACTGAATTTACCCGACAATTCCATTTGTCTTTTCTTTTTTTCTCAGAAACTAGCTGATCTCTCAACTTCGCTTAATCCATGATTAATTGATGGCATTCTGCTCACCAAGTTTGATACAATTGATGTGTAGGCTGTCTGAATGTAGTCTATTATATTTTATTTTTTATGGTGTGTAGGTTGGTGCTGCATTATCAATGGTATACATCTCAGGAGCACCAGTTATGTTTCGTCGGCTGCGGACAATCCTATAAAGATCTCAAAAAGTTGAATGTGAAATCAATTGTCAATAACACTCCTCAAATGAGAGGTCTCTCTTGTTTAATGTAGTTGGGTGAATGTTGTTCTTTTGGTGTTTTCAGTCATGATATGAAGAAGTTAGATTGTGCCAGACTTCTATGCTTGTGCTGTTCTATTTGTGTGCTACTTTTTCTGTTTAACTGGAGGTGAATCATATCCCATGTTGGTGTTAGTTGAAATTTGTTCCTTTTATTTTTTTTCTTGTGTATTGCCAATAATAGAGATATTAGGCATTTGATACAATCTTGTGTGGATGTCTTCTGTAGTTCATGTTAATGTTGTAGTGGTGAAAATAATTAAAGTCAAAACATTGGATGGAGATGCAGAAAGGCTTTGCCCGTCCAAGAAAGACTGAAAATCATAAGATAAGGTTGAAATATAAATTCTGGTTCTCAATGCTAGACTTTGCAGAAGATATAGTAAGGGATTGTTTAGGAATTAACTTAACAAATGCTACTTTTTTAACTCTAATATAATAAAATATCAACAAGTTTAAAATATTAACTATCATTTTTCGTTTACCAGTATGATATGGAAAAAATTGACTTATTTTCATATATTTCACATTTACGTGTCACGATATTAGTAAATATATATATTTAATTATATATATAAAGTAAATATGCAGTAATTATAGTTATTCAATCAATTACGACTTATGCAATGAGTGTCATTGAAATACCGGTTGGCTTGTGTGATGAAATTGGAAAATTAATGAATGCTTTTTGGTGGGGTATGATGAAAGAAGGGGGTAGAAGTATCCATTGGCTTTCTTGGGCTTGTATGTGTGGGAAAAAGAAATATGGGGTTATGGGGGGTCACTGATACGAGGAGCTTTAACATTGCCTCATTAGGTAAGCAAGGCTGGAGATTGCTTACTGAGCCAAATTCTCTTCTTGGTAAAGTGTTCAAAGCCAAATATTTTCCCAATGGGGACTTTTAGGTGCTTCTATAGGGAGCAATCCGAGTTTTCTTTGGAAGAGCATTTTGGCATCTATAGAGGTGTTAAAGTTGAGAAAATATTGGTGGCTACGGATCCTTGGATTCCTAAAGTTGATTCTTTTGTGGCGGATGATGAGAGGGAGTTTATTGATGCTAATATGAGAGTTTGTGAGCATTTTGTGCCTTATGCGAGGAGGTGGAATGTGGAGAGAGTTATGGTGTTATGTAGTGCACATGACGTTCAAGCTATTTTAAATATTCTTTTGAGTTGGAGACAGGGGCGGACTTGGCTCAAGCCAAGTATAATATCAGAGCCATACATATGTTAAGTTAATAAGAAGACAACAAACAGCCAAAATAACATTTAAACTGTTTATTCTCTCTAAAATTTACTCTCCATGTCTTGCATCTATAGCAAGTTTTCGTCTTGGCCTTGCTTTACATGCAACTTTTTTTTTTTTTTCTTAGTTCCTTTTTTCTTTTTCTAACTATTCTTTTGTGGTAGTGCCAACCATTAAACGAAATAATAATAATTGGTTGGAAGGCTATAGTTCAGGGGCCAAGAGCCAAATTGTCCCAATAAACAATCAAACAAGAAATAAGGAAATTGTCCTAAGCGTTTGATTTGCAACAATAAACAATCACTAATACAAATGTTAGAACTACCTAATCCAGATGGTAATTTGCCTCAGCGAGCTGCTTCTACATGATATAATATATAACCGATCCATAAATTACCAGCTTTCTTTTTTTTACCACATTATTCTTCTACCTCAACACCACCTACATATGATTGGCTATCTAGTTTCCCCAGATTTTTGCTGCAATTCACAAGATCATTGTACATTTTCATAGCAGCCTTGGCGAAATCTGTTAAAGAGTCTAAAACTGTCGAAAATCCTGTCTGGAATCCACTTAATGTAATTCTCTGTGTTTCTTGCAAACAGTTTTGGTGTTTCTCCTTTTCTATGTCTAGCGTCTTCCTAAATTTGTCCAGCTGATCTTTCTTCTCGGTCCAATGATAATTCTCTTCGCATTTGTATTCTATAATTTGGCTTTTTGTAATGCTAGAGTCCTGTCAACTTCTTTGGTAAGAAATTGTCAACTTTTCGCTTTTGTTGCTGTTCTTGTCCTTGCTGATACCATAAGGCTCTTATGTCCTTCAAAAAGCTTTTCAGCGCAAAAGATACCGAGTTTAGGGGTAAGTTTTCCATAGATGACAACCATGGCAGATCACTAACAACGGAGGACCTGCAGCTCGATGTGGTGCCGATGAACTCCGGCCTCTAGAATAGAATTCAACTTCTGGTACTAAGAACTTAGTTACCAACAATGTAGAGCTTCAACGTGTGCCTTTTGTGCTGCAATATAATGCGTGAAGCACGTGCACCAATTATGAATCTCGGCCTCAAGCTGAAGCGTGGCCAGCCGATGAGAGTCGATGCAGAATTTTCCATTTGCAGGAGATGCAAAAGATTTTACTTCAAAAAGAATCTTGTTTTGGGTTTCATGAGATTCCAACATGATCATCCATGTGTAAGTCAGGCTGCACATAAAAGAAAAGAAAGTGAAACATAATCTTTTTCAGTTTTTTCTTTCCAAACCTCAATTAGACACTAGCCCTTTTAAAAAATTCAATTATTTGAGGCTGCAGTTCTTCATCTCGAAGCCTTTCAATTCTATTTGAGATCGACTCGGCTCTTCTAATTGCAACCAAAATCCTAGCATATAAATCTTTTACTGCAACTCTAGTCTTGTCCATGGCTACACCATCTCCGATATCCTGGTTTCCAAGTTGTGAACATTTTCGTTCGTAAAGTTTTCCCGTGCAATCTCCAGCCTCAAAAACAGCAAATACAACACAAAGAAAACCAGATTTGAAGTAAAGAAAGCCTTCAAAACATCAAACAACTTGAAAATTCTTTAAAAAGTCTTTTAGCAAATACAACATTCTGACTTCTTGCCAACATTATGAATTTTCGGCACTATAGGTTTTCCAACATTATAAAATTTCTCTTTCAAGTACTTCATTTACAACTTAAAATTTCAATATTTCCACATTGGTTATGTTTGGAACAAATTCTATAGAAATTACAAATGAACTCTAAGCATACAAATCATACAACTTAAACATGAACTCAAGTACATGCCAGCAAAGCTATATGTTTAAAATGAATTTTATGGTTGATGCAAATGTAAAAATGTGATAATTTTTTCACTGAGAAACTAATTTCCAAATGAAATGACTGAAGTATACATTTATTCCATACATTCAATATTTCAACATAAAAGAAATCAGTTCTCCATACAGCAAACTTCAGTCAAGTACCTTCAGTGGCAGAGGTCAAGGTGCAAGGAAAAATATTTTCTTTTAAGTATATTATATAAAATTTGTGGCAAAATTTTCTTCTCTCATGTAATATAATGTTGTGATCTCTATTAAATATTGAATTAAATTTATGGCCCCCTACAAATATATTTGATTGAAGTCTGCTATCCCCAACATTGAATGATAAACACAACAAAGAAAGATATCTCTAAAATAAAAAAACAGTAATAAAGGTGTAAATCTACCTTGAGTTCTTCATAGAGCTTCTTTTCCCAAGCATATAACCTCCCTAGCGTTAGCGAATGGCTTCCCGAATCCATTCCTCCATAATCATCAAATAGATCATTCTTATATTCTATCCAAGAACAAGTTTTTGAAGTGGATGCCACAAGACTCTTGCACGATGACATTGACCGATGCCACGTAATAGCTTGGACGATCTTTGCCGAGTTCTCTGCATTACAACCAGCCGGAGATTAGTTCTGCGAGATACTAGTTAAAGAAAAAGATATAAATTGAAATCAACAACAAGCCATTTGTTTGGTTTCACTTGTTCTGTTGTTCTTTAAAAGAGAACAGTTATAAAAGCTATGTTACTACAAAAGAAGAGTCCTTTTGGGTTCATATGATTGTGAGATTCAAACTCAATTAGGACAGATTAACTATAAAAGCAAGAATTTACAGAGAATGCCAGAAATTATATTCTTTCTAGTTTCTAAATAAAGACTGGTAACAAAATTCAGTCATTACATATAAAAAATCAAGAAGCACAGATCTTTTTGCATCAGCAACATGCTTCTTGCCCCTATTAGACAAAGATTAGATAAAAGAAACAGAAGGCCCACCTATACCTTTTCTAAAATTATGGAAATTAAAAAGCAATATGCAAAACATAGTTTTGTTTGGTACCTTCAACAGCATAGACATAAATGAAAAATCTACAGTATGCAACTGGAAAACCATTCTTCCTTACTGAATACAAAAATTTTATGACGAACTAAAAATAATAATCCACAACACAATTTGAACTAAGCATGGAAAAATCTCATGCCATTTCAAGCTAGCTTATTGCTTACAGCTGATATAGGACTCAATTCAAGTCAAGCATAAGCAAATTTCAAAAATAAATAAGTAAAAAAATTATATACCGACCTTTTATTTCCTCCAATCCAGATTGCAAATGAACTCTATTAGCCTCTAGCATTCTTGAAAGATCCTTACCAGAATCATAAGCCCTAATAAAATGGTCTTCAATATCAAGGCTACCAACAATTCTCTTCTTTTTTCTGGTGAATCAATAATAGTAAGCCCTTTTTGCTCTTTCTGGCTTTCATTTAAATCATTGTTTCCACTTACATTAACCTCTGTTTTCTCTGCTTCCTCTTCAAAAACAACTCTTTTATTCACTTTTTCTTTTTCTCCTTCTTCTTCTTCTAGTTCTGGAATCCCCTCCTCTTCTCTCACAACCCTTAAATCATCATCAGAACTTCTTCTATACCCACAAATAACTTCTGGAATTCTCATAGTTTCAAATGGGTTAAAAAAATCCCAACCAAAATCTGTCTGTTGTTGTAAGTCTGTTTCTGACATTTGCATTTAAAAATACCAAAAATCCCCATCACCCATTTCTTCCCTTTCTTCCTCCTCCTCTTCTGCTTCTTGTTCTCTACCCATTTCTTCTTCACTAGAATCTAAACTTGTTGAAGACCCACATGATTCACAAGTAATAGCTTCATGAATTTTGGCTTTTGATGGCTGTTGTTCAAGAAAATAGTAGGAGGAGCAGCAGAAGGACGGGCATGAGGGAAAGTAATAAGAAATGGTGAAGTTGGTGAAGAATGACGAGCAACAAACAGCTTTATAGCAGCTGAAACTGCACAAAGGGACTGATAATATCTGCAATGCGCTTCAGCTAGTGCATATCTGCTCTCTACAGCTAGTTTAAGCAAACGTTTATATGCTCATTTAATTTGAATTTTTAAATTACGGCATTTTTTAATGTTTGAGTTTAAAGTTTATCATTTCATTATGTTTTCCTTATATGGTATCGACTAAAACCATGTTTTGTTTTCAATTGTAGAGATAGGTTTTGCATGTGGAAGTGCACAATATCTTTTGATTTTGACTTCGAATATTTGCACAGTTTTTAAACGATTTTAAGACCCTCGTTTTAGTCCCACGCTATGTTAGTACATTAGTTCAGTCTGAATTTTGTACTGTAGGACTACTAAGCCGAATGTATATCATTCTAATCCAAGTTTTCTCGAGGAAATTTAATTGTAGGATATTTATAACAAAACAGAACTTTTGTGTAAAAGTTTTTCTGCCCAAACTCTGAGCATTTTCTTCGATTAAATAGAATTTTTACAGAGAAACATATCCCTAAATTACAACAAAACATATTCTTTAATTACAGCTGATTCTATTCTAAGAAATATAATTATTTACAGCAATAAAATGACAGTTGACCATATCAACAGCTGTCATTTACAGCCCCCCTCAAATTGATGCTGGTGAGTTAAGCAGCATCAATTTGTTTACAAAAAATTGATGTCGCGTAAGAGTGAGCGACTTTGTAAGAATGTCCGCTATTTGGTGATCAGTAGATATATGAGGGAGCGTAATAACTCCATTGTCGAATGCTTCTCGAATGGAGTGACAATTAATCTCAATATGCTTTGTGCGTTCATGGTAGACTGGATTTGCCACAATTTGAATGGCACTGGTGTTATCAGCATGTAGAGCAGTTGGATTAGATTGTGGGTAACCTAATTCGGAAAGTAAACCACGTAGCCAAGTAATTTCAGAACATGTGACAGACATTGCACGATATTCCGCTTCAGTTGATGATTTGGAAACTCGTTCTTGTTTCTTACATTTCCAAGAGATCAATGCATCACCCAAGTAGACACACCAAGCAGTAGTAGAACACCTCGTATCAGGACACCCAGCCCAGTCTGCATCGCTGTAAGCTGTAAGTTGCATTGAAGTACCAGATGGAAAGAAGAGACCTCGATTGGAAGTACCCAAAAGATACCAAATAATTCGATTAACAGCTGCCAAATGTAAATGTCGTGGAGAAGCCATAAATTGACTCACCAAGTTGACTACAAATGAGATATCTGGCCTAGTGATAGTCAAGTAAAGTAAGCTTCTAACTAGGCGTTGATATAATGTAGGATCTGGTAACAGATCACCTTCGTCTTTATGATATTTAACATTGACTTCCATTGGTGTATTAGCTAGTGTTGAGTTTTGTAATCCTGCTAGCTGAATTATGTCATTAAGATATTTGTGTTGATTCAAAAAAATACCTTTGCTGCTTCTGTGAATTTCCAACCCCAAAAAATAGGAAAGGAACCCAAGATCTTTCATATGAAAAGATTTATGAAGAGAAGCTTTAAGGTGTTCAATTCCAGCAAGATCAGTTCCAGTGATTACAATATCATCTACATAAACAAGTAACAGAACAATACCAGCTGGAGTCATTCGCAAGAACAGAGAAGGGCCATACTTGCTTTGCACAAAAGAGAGATGAAGAAGAGTCTGTCGAAATTTTTCAAACCAAGCTCGAGGAGCTTGTTTGAGCCCATATAATGAATGCTTCAAAAGACAAACATCAGTAGCTGTTGTTGGCAAACCAGGTGGAGGACGCATATAAATAGTTTCTTTAATATCACCATGAAGAAACGCATTTTTGACATCCATCTGATAAATGTCCCAATTTTGAGAAGCTGCAATAGCCAAAATAGTACGAACAGTAGTCATTTTGGCAACTGGAGCAAAAGTTTCCTCATAATCAATCCCATATTCTTGTCGATTTCCGAGTGCCACCAAACGAGCCTTGCACCTTTCAAAAGATCCATCAGATTTAAGTTTGACAGAGAATACCCATTTGCAGCCAATTGGAGTGATGGAAGGTGGACAAGATACAATTTCCCATGTTTTATTTTGCTGTAAAGCATCAATTTCCTCCTGAATTGCTTGTTGCCAACAATCAATTTTCATAGCTTCTGAATAAGATCTAGGAATGGTAATAGATGACAGAGTTGCAACTAAAGATTTGTGAGAACCAAATCGTTCAGGAGAATATCCATACCTTTTGGGTGGTTGTATT
>CATIWJ010063961.1:0-13652 GCA_949640765.1 Croton laevigatus | reverse complement strand
GAAAAAGACACGTGTAAGAAACGTGTCAAGAGCAGCATGCCCACTCATTCTTGGGACAATCTTTGGGCCCCACTTTCTGAATTAGTGAGTTCATTTTTTTTTTATTACAAAGTTTCTAAAATAAGATGTCTGCTCAATGCTCATAAAATTTAGGAACAGTATTACTACACCATTACCAACCTTTCATTTCAAGTATAAATAGTTTCTTCAGTTCTTATGTCGTTTTGAGGACAATTAATACACCAAAAGACTAAGGCCCGCTTCTGTCTTCTGCCTCTGCATTTCCTCGATTCTTTTATTCAAACACTCCGGTAAGTTTCTTCTTCTTCTTCTTCCACGTTCTTAGTAGATTATTTTAATTGTTTTAACAATCCAAAAACATTTAATTTAAAGCTTGTTTGATTTGATTTCCACAAGTATATATATACTACTAATAATGATTATTATGATAACTATATACAAGCGGTGTCATATTAATTTTGAATCATAACTTAGCTGTGAAGATAAGTGGACGCAGGGAGCAGCTTGAAGGTCTGATTTTTTTGTTTTATTAGGTCATCTCTAACCCTTCTCTATTTTGCAATTTGAAGATAGCTCTCCTCTCCAATCATTCGCTATTTTGCAATTCCCAATATTATAACATATTTGGAGATTCTATTTTATTCTCCAAATTTGGAGACGCAAATTGAATTTCCATTTACATTGTTTGAAGTTTTTTATGTTTTTTAGATGTTTTTTTTTTTGCCTGACATTAAAAATATTTTATTTGCAAACCAGTTGTTTACATTAATAATTTGCAAATCCAATGCTTTTTTTTTCTTACATTAAAAATTTATTTGTAAAATAATTATCTTTATATAAATAAAAAAATATTATTAAATAATTATGATAGAATATTAATATGTGTATTATAACAAATTTATTTTTTGTTTGTGATAAAAAAATAATTAAAATAATTTATAAGTGAATAAAAATATTAATATTTTATTATTTGAAGATTGAAATTTGAAAAATGGTTAGAGTTGACATAAAATAGATATGACATCTTTTAAAAATATTCTATTTTCAATATATATTTTAGAGAATTTTTTGACGAATAATTGAATATGGGCTTAAGGATGAATGAAATGAAGATAGACAATTTTATCTTTTTCAAAAAAAAAAAAAAAAGAGAGACAAATTTTGCTTGATTTATTATATCCAAAGAAAGAAAGAATAATGGACTTTACCAAAAAAAAAGAAAGTTTTCCCTAATAGGAATATTGGTACTTGGGTGGGAAACTAATAAGGAAAGAATCTAACTTTTATATTACTGCAGATTAAGTTTTTTTTTTTCATGTTTTTAAAAGTTAAAGAATAACTTTTTTATTTTTAGTGCATGGATGCATTATTATGGAACATAAGAGACATAGGAATAAGTATATGTTTCAAGATTTAACCCGAAGCATATTTTTAACAAGCATTAAGCATTTTCCACCGAGTAAATTTTTAAAATATTTTTTTTTTATTTATTCTAATTCTAATGATACATATGCTAATCTCTATAGGGCCAATGCTCTCTTGCCTCTAGCTCCGTCCCTGGAATGTATTTTCAAACTTTTTCGATTACAAAAATCTATTTTCCATTTATCGTTTACTAATGTTTTAGTTATTTAATAAATAAAAGCTGTCCTAAGAAAAAATTGAAATATCATTCATGGTTGATTTTTCTGTGAAACTTTTAGAGTTGTGTATTTTATTTTATAAGGAAAGTATTTAGTGATTGACCCACCCCTGCATAGCACACACAAGCAAATTGGTAGAGACAAACGTCAATGGAGGCCCAACTCGAGTTCGACGCTCCACGGTAACATTTGGCCCCTCCTGTCCCCCTCCTTCAATATCTGAGGCCAAAAAAAAATATCACTTGCCTAATTTTTATTAATATTCCTAATATTCTTTTAGTTAGTTTCTATCCAAATAACTATATATATATATATATATATATATATATATATATGGAAGAAAGAATAAGTTTGGACCCACAAGTACACCAATGAAAAACAGATTTATTTGTTGGTTTCCTGCAACAAGGAATGGGCTCTCATTCCTATCTTTTATAACGTTCAGCTGCTATTTGCTTCTTTACCATCCACACTGGCTTTTTCTTTCTTTCATTCTCTCCTCCATTCTTAGCTAATTAAGCCATTTTAGTTTCTGCAGGTCCACTCTCTACAGCAACCAAAAATGGTGGTTACAGATTCTGAAGTAATCTCTCAAAGTGAGGTGGAGTCGCCAATGCAAGGGGGACAACAAACAAACAAAAACCAGCCTTTTTCAATCGCATCTCTGGGCAGACAATCCTCAATCTACTCTCTTACCCTTGACGAATTCCAGCACACGCTCTTTGGTAAGAATTTTGGTTCTATGAACATGGACGAGTTTCTCACCAGTATTTGGAATGCAGAGGAAAATCAAGCTACTGCTACGAGTAACAATGATCACATAGATAACCATAACAACAACACAAGTCAAGGGTTCAACGATTTCGGCAGCAACAGAGGCATATCTAAGCAGCCTAGTTTGCCTAGACAAGGGTCACTTAGTTTGCCAGCACCATTGTGCAGGAAGACTGTGGATGAAGTTTGGTCTGAAATACATAGAGAGCAACAGGGTCAGGGTCAGGGTCAGGGTCACAGACAGGGTACAAGTAGTAACGATGTGCCGCAGGATCAAGAGGCAGCTCCACGTCAGCTGACTTTCGGAGAAATGACACTGGAGGACTTTCTTATTAAAGCAGGAGTTGTAAGAGAGCAGGGAGGTGCACCTCAACCGTATGGGTTGTACCAAAGTGAAAATGCTAGTAATAACAACAATTCTATGGCTACAGGTTTTGTTTCGCGACCTGTTCCGGGAATAGGTGGCGGGTACCAGACAATGGGGCAAACTGCGGGGGCTGTGCCGGAGACAGGAGGTGCAGGGCAAGGCTCGGTATATGCGGGTAGAATGGGGAACGGTGGTGGAGGATATGTGCAAAGTCAGGGAATGGGACTGGTGGGACAAGCGAGTCCTGTGTCATCCGATGCTATGGTTAGTAACAGCATTGATAATGTAATGAATCAACTTGGAATAGACGTGGGTGGGCTACGGGGAAGGAAGAGAAATATTGATGGACCTGTCCAGAAGGTTGAAGAGAGGCGCCATCGCAGAATGATCAAGAATAGAGAGTCTGCTGCTAGGTCTAGAGCTCGAAAGCAGGTTCATTTTTATCAATTACTACACATTTATTTAGAAATTGTTTGAATAGAGTTAATTACAAATGTTTTAGGTTTTAGAACAGGCATACACAGTGGAATTGGAAGCAGAGTTGAACCAATTAAAGGAAGAGAACAAACAGCTTAGACATGCCCTGGTTCGTGTATAATATGTGCTTCAGCATCAGTTTTTTCAATACTTAAATATTCTATCATAATTGTTGATAACAGTGTGTTGTTGAACAGGCTGAGCTAGAGAGAAAAAGAAAACAGCGGGTAATTAACATTATAATCAATCTGTAATGCGGTGTTCATTAATTCTTCTGAAAGTTGTTTTTAAGTGCATGCATTTAATTTAATTTCTGCCCTCTCATTTGCAGTATGTTGAAGAATTGAGGATGAAATCTCAGACAAAAGCCCAAAAGGCTCAAGATAAACTTAGGATGATGAGAAGGAATTTGAGCTGTCCATTGTAACATTGCAAACAAAATGGTAAGCTGCATTTTATATCATTTTTCTAAATTGAACTAAACCAGTTGAATTATTGCTTGAACATCTTTTATAATCTCATTCAATGAAAATTGTTAATGCAGCAGAATCTAGAGTTTCGAAGCCGAAATTGAAAAGCAAGCATAATACTTAACAAGGACATCAAAGATTTAATCAAGAGTGCAGCAGAATGACCAAATGAATTGGTCTAGTTTAGATGATTATGGATTGTATAAAGAAGATTAGTTATAAAATCTAGATTTTTCTTAATTGTAATTTCTAGATACTGGGTTGCTCTTGTATTTTATGGGCAAATGCCCCTTGCAAATCTGCCTGGCAAACGTTACATATGCTGTTAAATCTGCTGCCTATGTATTTTATTGGTAACTTTTGTTTTCTAAAATAAAACAAAACCTTTGATCGTGTGTGGATATTTTATACAGAGCGTAAATTTATATAGCCAAAGGGTGGTTTTAAAAGGGAATCTCAACGTAATATTACAAAATTATGGTGGATTTCAAAGTTCTTTTCTTTTGCTTCCATTCTTTCTGCATTGTGTAAACAGATTCTTGGCTTGTTCTAATGGGTGCATGACTGCTGCCTTTATTATTGAAGAAACTGATATAGGATTTTTTATGAACAATACACTATAGACCACTGAACCGACTGCTGCTGCTGCTTAGCATTCATTACCATTTGGTTGGCTAGAATACCTAAATGAGAGTTAATTCAAAATTTAACATTTCCATATGCAAATTCAGCTCACAAACAAGCATGAATTTCATAGTTTTCCTCAATGGATGACCAACAATTTCGGTGTGCACAATGACAAACAAAAGTACCAAAAGAGCAGATGATCTATATCAAAAGATGTTGAAAAATATTTTCTATTTTACAGCAGAGAACAAAACTTTAACACTTGCACAAAAAGAATAGCAGGTTCACAATTCTCTCCTAATGTCTGTAGCAGAAACAATTGTCTCTAATTTCCGTAGTTGTAAGATTTGGTAAAGGTAATGACTAATGAGCATCTTCATTGAGACAAGATACCTGAAAAAATAATGGCAACTTCTATTCATATTCAAATCGAACTTCTATCTGCATATACTTTCTCATCAGTTGAACTATGGACGAGGTGAAGATGGCTAATGTTTGGCATTCAGCCTGAGTCTTAACCTCTGAAACAAGTCCATAAATGACTAACTTCCTCAAATTGGGGCATCTGGCCAGAAGCCCTGCAACCCAGTCTGTAAAGGAATCGTTGATTGTCGACCATCCCAATTCCAAAACTTTAACGTTGTAGAAATGACAGGTTCCCTGAATGCCATAATGGAGTACCTCATCTCTTAGATCATAGTTTAATGAAAGGTAGGTTAACTGAGGAAAGCAAATTGGCATTGTGTCTAAGTCCACAACCTCATCGTCATCATCACATGCTACCCCCCAAAGCCGAAGCCTAGTCAACTTCGATGATCTTGAGATCATATTATAGAATTTTGGTCCTGTTAAGGTGAAGTTTCTAACGTCAACTATCTCAAGATTAGCTGTGCCCTCCCCGATATCCAGATGGAGAACACTAACATCGTCAATCTTCAAAACCCTCAAAGACCCCTTGCCAATAAGCTCAAAAAGCTCAAGAGTGCAATCTTTTAAATGCAACTTCTCAAGACTATCAGCTTCCAATATGAACTTGTCCAAACTAATTGATTCAACGTAGATATCCTTTAAGGTGGAACTGCTAAGTTCCATAGTTGCCTGTGCATCAGACATTGCAATATCCGGATTAATCAGAGTTAAGGTCTCAACTTTGTGACAAGCAGACAGCAGAAGGCTCAAATCCAAGGCTGAGATGCTAACAAAGCTTAATGCAAGTGATTTTAAGCAAGGAAATTTTTGAAAACTGGGTTCAACACCAGCTATAGTATTATGCGCTAATGCCAAGACCTCTAGCTTATGCTTTCCGCATTTCTCAATGATGTTTATATTTGAGTTGGTCCTCACATTATAGTACAACTCTCGTAGTGTTTCCCTAGTATACATAAGCCAAGCAATCACAGGAGCGGCCGAGAACTCATCCGCGTCACCCATGAAAATTGACAGATTCTGCAAGCCATTTGTTTGGAAAATTGTTTGCGTTATGAGAATCTCCAACCCACTTGTGGTTAGATCACGGTAGCCGGCCCAATCATTGCAGTTGAATGAAAGAGTATGGAGGTGAGTACGCCAAGCCTCACGCCATTTCTTGCAAGTAGCAGACGCAATAACGACATCTCGCGCCGCCTTAAGCCTTGAGAGTATGTTTCCTATAACTTCAACAGGAAGGTGCTCCATCACAAATCACAAAGAACCACCAAAAGGTAAAACAAAGAATTGTTCTCTTATCAAGAATTGGACAACCAAGCAAATTCTAAAGAAATCAAGAATTGGGCACCATCTGCGATTCTCACTGTTCAATAAAGGGATAAAAAAGAGAGAGAAATTAAATTCAACAAATTCTCATCTACCAAACATATACTAGCATATGACAGTCTTCAATCGATAATCACAGTAGTAACCTAAATCAATAGCATGCCTTCTGATCAAATTTGAGATTCAATTCAATAAAAATCAAATTGAATAATGCATTTTCTGTTAAATTATATTAAACTGTTATGAAAAATTTAACCATTGAAAACTAGAAACACAATTGAGTTCAACTAGTAAAGAAGATGTCTGATCAGTCAAATTGAAGAAGAAATCCAATCAAAATAAGAGATTAAGTGACTTACCGGTAGAGGGTGGGACGAGATTGATCGCCGGAGAAAAAGCCGGAAAGTGGAGCTGAAAGAAACAAAATACAAAGAGCCAATACGAGTCGAGAATGGAGTCAAGAGAAGAAAGCGATTGGCCCAAACTCCGCAATATGCAGAGAGGCCTTGTCTCTCTCTCTCTCTATATGAATGTTTTGTTTGCTTGTGTAGTTTTTACCAAAGTGCTTAGTAGTGGTGTGGTTTTCCACTCGTGTGGGAAATGCATCAAACGTGTTATCAGTCCGCGTCACCACCAGTGGGGCAGCCCGTTGCTGGGAGTAGGGACATTCAAATCGGATAATCCGATCCGAAATTTCGGATATCCGAAAAATCGGATCGGGGAAAATACCGATCCGAATCCGATTTTTCGGATATTCGGATATCCGATTTTAATTATTTTTTATTACTTTTTTTTTAAATTAAAAATCGGATATCTGATCCGAATTATCCGATCCGAATTATCCGAAAATTTTTACTTTTTAATTTTTTATTATTTTTTAAATTAAAAATCAGATCGGATATCCGAAATTCAAAAATCTCCGATCCGAATCCGATCCGAAAATTTTCGGATATCCGATCCGAAATATCCGAAACTTTAAAAATCGGATCGAATATCCTATTTTTCAGATCGGATCAGGCGGATCGCGGATCGGATTATTTTGAATAGCCCTAGCTGGGAGGGCTGAGCAAAATCGGTTCGGTTCATAAATCGGTTGAAAATTGAATTTAAAATTTATGAACCGAAAACAGAATTGAAATTCGGTTTAAATCGAATTTTGGTTCGGAATCGGTTTTAACTGAATTTTATACGTAAAAAAATTCGGTTTATATTATTTGATGAACCGAAAATTCAGTTAACCGATTATTCGGTTCATGTTCGATTTGGTTCGGTTCATGTTCGATTTTCGGTTCCGATTCGGTTTTTCTCACCCCTAGTTGCTAGTGCTCAACAGAATTTTAATTTATGTATGGGTATACCGGCTCCCTATGTACAATTAACGAACAGTCAAAAAAAAAATTCATTAAATTTTAATAAAGTATAATTAAAAAAGTTCACATTAGCGTTAGAGAACTATATAGAATTCACATTGTCCATAATAAATAATTTAGCTAAGTCATCATTCACAGCTTCTATTTAATATACCATATAAGGTGCAATCTATATTGAGCATTGGAGATGCTCTAAAAGCATTGGAGATGCTCTAAGAGCATCTTTAATAATAATACAGATTGTTTTAATCTATCTTTAATAATAATACAGATTGTTTTAATCTACTTGCTACATAAAAAAAAAAAATTTAAAAAGTTATCCAATGCTAATATACATTTAGGATGTGAAGCTAACATGGAGTGATATTAGGTAACTCACCTTTTATTTCTAGAGGAACTTCTGGGCAGTGGCTATATTTATTGTGTATTATAATTGATTCTACGTTAAATTAAAATTCTATTACCTCCATATTTTTCATTTCTTTATATTTCAAAAGCTATGATTAGATTCAAGTTTGATGTTAATAGTTTGATGAGTTGGGTTATGTAGATTAAAATATTATTTATATATAACTAAACTACAGTAATCATATTTTATAACTAAACTAAACATACTTTAATCTACCTAACTCAACCCATCAAACTATCAACACTAAACTTGAATTATACCTTTTGAAATGTAAAGAAATGAAAAATACGAAAATAATAATAAAAAGCAAAAAAAAATAAAAAATAAAAAATATTGCATTAGATGTCAAATTATTAAATTGAATGCCTATGCTTAGACATTCACTCATATCACTTTTCACACCTTTTAATATAAATAAATGACACATAATTTAATAGAGAATGTTGCGTTCGTGATGCTCTTCGAAAGCGAAAACCAGCTAAGATATTGTGCCTTAGATTTTGATTGATATTGATCCAAAATAATGAACAAAAAGAAAATGAAGCAACCGTTTCACTTTCACACAATAGCCCCACATGCTCTCTCTTCTTTCTTTTTTTGTTCCAATCTAATCTAACTTTCCTCCTAGAAGACAAATTGTTGGTTTTCTCTTCACAAGATATTTTTTTATCTTATTTTTCTTTTTTATTCTTTTATATAAAAAAATTGGTTAACTCATTAAAATAATATAGTATTTTCTAATCATGGTGGTTCATGATTTGACAAATATTTTTAATATTTGAATGAAAAAACCACTTGAATCCCTATATTTTTACATAATTAACATTTATTATTTTTGTAGTAGTACTAATTATTTTTTAATACCTAATTTATGTTTCTATTAAACATTTAAGCCATTCCATAAAGGAAAAAAAAAAATTTTTTAACTCTTTTCTGTATGATTATTTTAGTGGAAATTATAGTAAACATCATTTTTTGAAAATTTATATTTTTAAATGTTATGTATTTTAAAATATTAAGTAAATGTCAAATTTTGAAACTTATGTTTAGTAAATATTATATTTTTTTCCAAATATTAAGTAAATGTATTTTTTAGATACGGGTAATGGTAAATATGCACAATTTTTTTTATATGTAAGTTAATATACGTATTTACTAAGTCCGTAAAAATAGAAATACGTATATTTCCTAAAAATATATGTATTTTCCTATATCATACTAGTAAATATGTCATTTAGCTAATATTTAAAAATGATTAACATTTATTTATACTAAAGTTTCAAAAAATAACATTTGTTAAAATCATTCTTATTTTAGCCTTTATATTGTACAATAAAGAATAAAATAAAATAAATACTTATAAAAGAATCATTTAATATTACACAAAAAAGGAAAAAAAAATATGAAAAGATTATTTTAATAATAAAAAAAATTATTTTATGAGATGTTAAATCGTGATTTTTGAAAATTTTAATGAAAATTATAAAAAAAATAAAATTGAAATGACTTAAGCGTTTAACAGAAGTATAAGTTGGGTATCTAAAAATAATTAATGTAATATATAAAAATACAGGAATTTAGATTTTAATTATATAAAAATATAAGAAGTTTTTCTATCATTTTTTTATTTAAATTAACTGGGTTAATGTAAACTATAGGAATGCAGGAATGTAGATTTTAAATCGTGACTTTTGAAAATTTTAATAAAAATTATAAACAAAAAATGAAATGACTTAAGTTTTTAACAGAAGTTAGTGTAAAATAAAGGAATGCAGGAATGTAGATTTTAATTATATAAAGATATAAGAAGTTTGGCTATCATTTTTTTATTTAAATAAATATTTAGGAGCTAAGAAAAATTTTATGAAACTCTTATCTTTCTAATGTTTATATAAATAACGAGATTTAAACTTGACTTAATAACTGTTAAAGGTGTGGAAGTAATTATATGGATTAAAAATACAGTACTTAACCGGCATATAAATGAGGGTAACCTTGGCCCAAATTTTTAACACAATTGAGACAAGTAATATAGTGAACATTCTTCTTTTTTTTTTAAAAAATTATGTGTCCTGCCCTAAAATTTTTACATGATGTTTCCAAGGCTAAAATGGGGAAATGGACTCGAGATGTGGTTCATCTTGAATTAGTTAAATGGTTAGGCATGAGTGAGGCGGTCCTGAAAACAAAGGAATGAGCAAGGGTGCTGCTTTAGCAAACACTCCGATGCTTAAATCAGACCTGGGATCAGTTAATAAAAAGAAGAATAGAGAGAATAGAAGTTTTCGGAATATTAGAGAGAGATTACCATGAATAGTAGATCTTTGAAGTATTTATAGTAGAGGATTCTTAAGGGTTGCTTACACGTTAACTCCCTGTAATGATGACAGTAATGACAACTCCCCGTAATGATGACAATAAATGTCAACTCTCCGTAATGATGACTGTAATATATATTTAGAAGCACATGCTTGTCAAAGTATGGGTTGCGTGTTCGCCTACCCAAACTATAAGTAATGATTATCAAAAGCCTAACCCAAACCGATCTAGGGCCGATCTCCTGGATGGCCGATCTAGGGATGATCCCTAGGCATCGACCTGAGTGTCTGGGAGGTCGGCTATCATGCGCTGACCTCCGGACCCTCAACCATCTGACTAAGGTTATACTGATCTTGGGCCTTTGCCTAGTCCATATAGGGTTTTCTGATCTTAGAGCTTATCCAGTACTGACCTTCATAAGGACGGTGTCATCACTACGGATTTTTTTTTTAAACTAAAGATATTCATATTCCGTTGCTTCAAATTTTGGGTTAAAAAAGGTTGAAATAATCAAATCTAAGTAAAAAAGAAAAAAGAAAACACATGAAGTTCAAGATTGTTATATATGAATATTGAAGTGTAACTGATATTCTTGAGATCCTCCGAAAAACAGCAACCCATAGATGAAGGAATCATCAACCACCAAATACATGTGGCACTCTTTTATCTATAAGGTCTTGAAACTCTATATGAACAAACAATGGGAAAAAAAAAAAACTAAGAATGTAACACCCCTTACCCCGACAATTTGCAGTCGAACTAAGAAGTGTCACATTACATATTTCATATCCTATCTCCTTAAATTACAATAATAAGGGTATTTTTTTTCTTCTATCTACCCTAGCTTTGCATGTGCTGACTTCACCTTCACAGTATATGCCAGTCTAAGTTCTTCGGGCCCATTTGCTATTTATCAGTTCTTGTTTCTTTCACATCTTTCGGAGACCTACAAGCTCAGGATTAACCAAACTTGCTGAGCTATTACGCTCAGTGGATACTTTAACTAATATAAAGCATAAATAATTTAAATGCACATGCTTAATTTTAAACAATATTAAGCAACATTTGAATATTAAAAATCACTTTAATAAAATAAATTGCTTGATCAAAATCTTACTTGTTTAGCTCTACCAGATATTCAGACGAACCTATCAAACTCACCAGTTAGCTATGTTACCAACTGGCTATCAACTCACCAATTGGCGATGTTACCAACTGGCTATCAAAATTTGTTGAATTAACTCACCAAATGGCGGTCACCAAACGGCTATCTCAAATCGGTTTTCAATCACAACGGCCGTCGCCGTAACAATCAATGGCCATATATTAAAAACTCAGGATATGATCGATCATTCCCTATGTTATCTCAGTTCAACTAAATCCTAGTAGAGCAATAAATATTTTTCCGGATATGTGTGGAATTTAATAAACACTGAATTCTCTATATCAATCTCACATTTATCAAATTTACGAAATAATTACCAACACAATATCCTTTTCAAAATTCAACACTTATTTATCAAATATCTCTTCAAATTTCTTTTCATAATTCAATCAAAAATATCATTATTTTAAATCATTATCTTCTTCAAAATTATAATCATAATAAATTTTTCAACTCTTTTATTTTATCAAAAATTTGCATATCAAATTACTTTCTTAATAAAATTATCTTTAACAAATATGGTATTTATTTTAATCAAAATATACTTATTCCAAAAATAACAATTTATCAATACATCTATAAATTTGTATATCAAATATTTCACAAGTTATCAAATACTTTTAGTCTTAAATTAAATACTTTTACTTATTTCTTAATATCCATTGCAAAATCTTTATATAAATTTTACTAAAATAGAATTTTTTCCAAAATATCTTAATTCTTTTCATATATATATATTTCACAAAATAATATATTTTCTCTTATCAAATAATACTTATTTAAAATATACTATATTTAAAAATAAACATATCTTAGATTAATATGGTATTTTCAACAATACATCTTTAATAACATTTCATAACTTATATATCAAATATTTTCCACATTTTCATCAAATACTATTTTTCTTAAATTTAAAACTATATATTGTTTCATGATATTATTTGAAAATCCTTTATACAAATTCTGCCAATATATAATTTATGTAAGTCATAATTATTTTTGTTTCCATTTAAAATTTATTTAATAATAAATTTTCTAAAATTATATTTTCTCTAATAACTAACAAATATTATTTTCTCAAAATAGTCAAATTTAAAATATATTAGTTTTCCAAAATATCTTAATTCTTTTAATGAAATACTAATAACTTATTATTTCTCTTCCAAAATATTTGTTTCTAGTATTTAACATATCTTGATATAAACTTTATCTTTAGTATAATACTTTATATAAAAATAAACAAATAAAGTAAATTGAACTTGTATTATAAATAAATTAAATATCAAATAAATAAGCAGTATAAATTTAAAGTATATTGAACACTCCACAAAATATATGGGTATTCTGAGAAGTAAATAAATTAAAGACTTAATTTACAAATTAAGATAATAGGTAAATAATCCCCCACAGTTTAAATGGGTTTTGAATAACAATAAAATAATAATAAGTAAAATAGTAAACCCCACTATTAAGTTGGGTATTTAATATTTAACTTAATTAAATTAATAAAGAACAGTAAATAAAACCCTCACAATTCTAGTGGGTACTTAATATTGAATTAGTGTTAATAAAGTTAATAAAACCCCACAATTTAATGGGTACTTGTTAGTATTATAAAAATAGCAAAACCCCACAATTAAAATAGGTATTAAATATAACTGTAAGATAGTAGGAATATATTCTTAATCGTTATTTTCATCGTACCCACTTGAGTGGTACCGATTAATCTTATTGTAGTAACTTCAATAATCAATAAATTAAATGCAGAATTGAAATCATGAAATAAAATAAAATTTAAAAGCTTTTTAAAAGTTAAAGTATCAAACCTTTGGTCTCCACAAGTATCGGGTCTCCAAAAGTATTGGGTCTTTATTCTTTTTGTTCTTGGACTGTCCTTTGTCTTATCACTATCCATTTATTAAGGTTATAAGGTATTGTTCAAAATTTGTCCATTTCATAGTCCATATAATTATTTTTAATTGGGTATCTTTTTCTTATCTTTAATTTTTAATTGTCCAAATAAATATTTATCAAATATTGATCAATAATTTTTGTCAAATAATTAAATTAAACTCATTTGTAAATATTTAAGACTTAACTTGTAGTCTAATTAATTTAATTAACTCATGTATATATTTAATTTTATTATCAACTTAGATTAACACAAATAAATTCATAAAATATTCATTTTATAGTATTTTTCACAAAACTCAGTTTCAAATATTTACTTCATAAATATTTAACTTAATCGTAGC
>CATIWJ010063884.1:0-27548 GCA_949640765.1 Croton laevigatus | reverse complement strand
TGAAAGAAAAAATATATAATTGACAGAAATCGAGTTGAATGATTATTCAATATATGTAAAAATTTTCATTTTCTTTTGTTTAATGATTTATAACTAATAGTTTACATAAATTCATTCGCTAATATTAAAATATTTAAATTTATATATATATATATATATATATATATATATATATATATATATATATATATATTTATTTCATTAATTTTATAAAATAAGAACTACTAATCATATACCCATCTTCTACTATATTTAAACTGAAAAAAAAAACATACAAAAAAAAAGAATAAAAAGAATTAGTACTCACACTGTTGTAGGCTGTTTGAGCTTTCAGTTGAAATTTTAGATCGAGCTAAAGCATGCAATATTGTTCTCTCACTCTGAGTTTCATCTTCTATGTGGGTCGCCAAAAATGGATGCTGTGTTAACACTCTCTGCGCAAAACCTGAGATAATGATAAAAATATATTTACTGAAATATTTTTCCCTTATTAAAATCAAATTAAGAAAGAAGATTAATTTGGACGCAGCTATGACTTGAAGGTGCTGCTGGAACTTGTCAAGTGCACTACATGATTAATATAAAAAAAAGGCAAATTAACAAAGAAAAATGTGTTTTACCGTAGAGTCCACCCTTAATCGAATTGACGACGAGATGAAATAGATCAACTTCTCCCATTTTTGTATTAGCGTTATAATAAAGGAAGTAAACTATTACTTGATGGCCATTGAGAGCTGCAGTAGAAACTGAGAATCTTCCATGTCCATCTTTCATACAAGCCAATTTAGGATTCTTCTTCCACATTATACGGATCCCATACTCATATCCGTACATTGCAGCATAAGAAAAAGCTGTGTCTCCACTTTCAGTACCCAATTTTGGCTTTCGCTTTACAGTTTCTATCTCTAAATCATTTGGGTCCATTATTTCGACGAGTTCCTTCAAAAATTTATCTTGCCTTGCTGCAACCGCCACATGTAGCGGAGTTTCGCCCCGTAAATTCAACTTTTCTTTCGTTGCTTTGGGATCATTAACAAATATCTCTTTAACTGCCTTCCAGTCTCCACTTTTTGCCGCTGCATACAATTTCGCTCGTCTCTCTGTCAAGTTCAATTTTGGTTAACTAAAAGAAAATTAATGTAAATTTAAAAAAAAAAGCTGTCACCTCTTATTATATGTTTCTGAGTCCCCGTTTCCATGTCCGCCATTTTTATCCAAGACTATCTCGCTAATTAGATCACTACCTAAAATAGAAAATACTTTCTTAAACCTCCTTGTTTGTCCTGACAGAAATAGAAAAGAAAAGAAGAAAGATATCATAAACTTGTGACTGAAAATATTGAGGATGAGAAATCACAAACCTGAAGAAAGAACACTATAGTATTTCCCTCAAAAGCTTTAATATGTAGAAAATTCTTCAATTGCTAAATTTCCTCTTACAACAAATGTTGAATGCCAAGCTAATATAGGAAATAGATGTACTTGTAGAAGATTAGTAAAGCCTTAATAAATGAAATATTTGAAATCTGCTTTATTCTTTGTGTAAAAGCATCTATACACTCGATGTAGCAAGTATTTTTCGAATATAAAAATAGTATACCAATATTTTAATATAATTTAGACAAATTAATAGCCTTTTTTTAAAAAAAAAACATTTAAGTGTAATTGAAACATGTATTTATAAAGCATAATAGAGAATGAATTATAGTTTCAGTATAATATATATTCTAGATAGGTGCATCCTACCTCTTTTCAAATGGCTATATATTATTTTCAATTATAATTCTTAGGGGTGAGTGTTTTTACCGAATACTAAAATAATTCGGTAACTGTTATCGAATTTTTTTACCTTTTTGAAATTCAATAATCGGTAATTTGGCGGTACTCTGTGATCGGTAATCGGTTTTTGGTAAAAATTGATGGTTTTTTAATTCCTCTTTTCTTTTTAGTTTTGATTTTCATAACATTTATTTGTTATATTTAGCAAATTCGGTAATTCGGTTAGTATTAATTACCACTGTTCTATAATTTACCATTTTGCAAAAATAAATTCGGTAAATTTTTAAAAATTCAGTATTCAGTAAAATAAATTTGGTATTTGGAATTGTAATTTTTAGCGAATACTCAACTCTAATAATCTTGCCCCTTATGTAATCAGACTTTAAATGCGCCATCTCATGAGTTTTGGACTCAAATTTAAGTTCTTAGAAAGTTTAGACAGATTTTAATAGATTTAACAAATTA
This sequence comes from Croton laevigatus, assembly GCA_949640765.1. NCBI lineage: Eukaryota > Viridiplantae > Streptophyta > Magnoliopsida > Malpighiales > Euphorbiaceae > Croton > Croton laevigatus. The sequence continues at coordinate 25,304 of CATIWJ010063884.1, read as the reverse complement.
ATTTTTACTTTCAATGGTGTATTTTTTCACTCAACCTCTAGAAATCACATACCTAAAGAAATAACACTGTAGTTTTTTCCTCAAAAACTTTGATATGTAGAAGGAGAATATATATATATATTAACCTCAACATCCTCGTCATCATCTGGTGAGAGAATGAAGGTTGACTGACGAGAAGGACTAGCCATTGAAGAACTCCACTCATGCAAAAGCAAGACATCATCATCTACCGAGAGAGAATGAAGGTTAACTCATAGAAGGACTAGCCATTAAAGAACTCCGCTCATGCAAAAGCAAGACGAAGATACGCAAAAGTATCATAGGTATATTGAATTGACTAATCACTAATTCTAAATTGTTGGGTTGTCTTTTTTCATTTCTTGACATTGTTAATATAAAATTGATCTGTTTGCTGTCAAAAGTAAATACTACCTCAATTTCTAATTTATTGAGACTTTGGAGCAAAAGTTGCTAAATAAATGAGATTTTTCGTATTTTTTTTATTGAATTAGAACGATTATGCTATTTGTTTTATAGTAGATGTAATTTATCTTTAGAGCATGTAAGATCCACTTTTTATATTAAATGGATATGAATTATTCTTTTTAGAGTAGAATAGGGAGAAAATTATAGTAGAAAAAGAAGGATAAAAAGTAAACATCAATTAATAAAGAACGGACATGGTATCTTATTTCTAATTTTTTTTTTAAACATGTATTTTATTTTTTAGGAAAATTTTTAATATATATATATATTTTTTTGTCTGGAAAGAGGTTTTTACTTTTTCGATGTTTCTGTCTGCATTACGAAAATGTTGATATGTGTAGCGGAGAACGACAATCAATCCAAAAGGTGAATGAAAGATTCCAAACTCAAAGATTAAACAAAAACATAAAAACAAAACGACTTAGGTCCATTTACTTTGGTTTAAATTTCTTATTTTCTGGGGTTTTTTTTTTTTTTAAAACTCAAAAGATAAACAAAACATATTTGGTAAAAATCGTTTTGTTTTTATTTTTAATTTTTTATAAAAAGTGATTTAAAATTAAAAACGGTTTGTAGAAAATCACTAAAGGTGTTTCTCAAATTAGTTACTTGTTTTCACTTTATCACTACCAGCATCTTTGTATTTTTATATATGATTGTACGAACAAATTTTGTATTCGTAGAAAAGAAATTACAAAGAAAATAATATAGTAGTTACAATCTCTGTTACAAAATCCTCTGATACTTCTCTTTGCGATGAATATGATCAGTGGCGGATCTTAAGTGTGCCAAGAGTGGGCTCAAGCCCACCCTAGAATCAAGAAAAATCCTGATATAGCGCCGGCAAAATTCACGATCGAAAATATGTCCAATCAACACAAATTTTATATCAAAATGAAGCTCTTAATCTATGTTAAAAAAAATGAAGCTCTTAATCTAAGGATTCTAAATATAGCTTCCTTTTTACCTGAAGGTCACCGGAAACTGATGAAAACTAGTCGAAAGAATTTCCAAATCCATGGAAACCGAGACTCGTCGGAACTCCCCTTCGCCTGAGGAGTCGATCAGTGGTATCAGATCTGTCGTCGAAGCTTCAAAAGGCGGTTGTGTGATGAGAGAGAAACTGAATCTCGACTTCTCTTCGCCATTCTATTCTGCTTCAATCGACAGTTGTCGATCTTCCGGTCGGCCTTCAACTTCCGATGGTGAATGGTGGAGGCAGTGACCCTTAGCGTCCGATGGCTTCTCTTCTCTTCGTCGTTCTCCTCTGCTTCAATTCAAAGTTTTGTCTTTATTTTTTTTTTCAATTAGTAATGTTTAGTCTAAGATACAAGTCTATTTGGGACGGTGATGGCCCTATTGGGTTTCCGATTTTACATATTTAAAAAAAAAATTGTACCTTTTTTTTTTCCAAAATTTTACTGCATTCCTATATTTTATTAAACCCAAAATAGAAAAACACCACAAATCAAAATCAAACTAGGAAAACATCAAAAATAAAAACCTATATATATATATATATATATACTAGGTCAGAATTTTTAATCAAACAAACGCTATTGCTCTCTCTTTTTTACACACCACGGTTGGTCTACTGGAAAAGCAATCAAATTAAGTTCAAAGGTATTTTTTTTTATTTTTTTAATGATTTTTGTTTTTCATTTTAGTGGATTGATTTATTAATTAGATGAATTCTATTTTTTTTTTTTTTAGGAAGAGAGTGATATTATATATTGTTCTTTATTGTATATTTATATATAAAGTACTACATATAATTTTTTTTATTGATCTAAAATTTATTTTCTAGTTTGTTTAAGATGAATTAGTTTCTCAAATGTTAAATATATGTTTTGATTATGAATATTTTAATAGATGAATTTTGTTTGAAATTATTTAATTTGCAAAATATAAATTATGAATATTATGAAAATAAGTTTTATTTTAATTTTTATAGGTATGACACTAGAAAAATATTTTCAACCTAAAAGAAAATTCACACATGAATCATCACCACAAAGGCATGACGAGTCTTCTAAGCATGTTCACTTGGAATCACAATCTCCAAAAGAAATTGATCCTCAACAATATTGTAATGAATTGGATTGATTAAACCTTCTTTCTGATCCAAGTGAAATACCAAAAATTTTGAATTATGATCCTAATGTTCAGGAACTTGTTCGTAGAGCATACTTACAAAAAAGTGCTTGTCAACCTAAAGAATATAATTTTCCATTTAGATCATTTGGAAAAGAGGCGAAGATTTAACCAAGCATGGTTTCAGGAATTTCATTAGTTGGAAAACAGCATTAAAAAAAGATAAAGCTTATTGTCTTTATTGCTATCTTTTTAAGCAAGATATTGGAGATCAAAGTGGTGGTGACACATTTGTGAATATAGGCTTTTCAAATTGGAAAGATAAAAAGAGATTGAATAAACATGTAGGAGGTCCTACAAGTGCTTATAGAATAGCTGTTAGTAAGGGTGAAGATCTTATGGCTCGAAGGCAACATATCGAGCAATTAATAAACAAACAGTCTGACCTAACTAAAGCTGCCTATCGAACTTGTTTGCTTGCTTTAATATATGCAGTTTCTTTCTTATTAGAACAAGGACTTGCTTTTTGTGGCCATGATGAAGGAGATGATTCATCTAATCTAGGTAATTTTCTTACTTTTTTAAGGTATTATAAAAATCGTAACAAGGAAATTCAATCAGTTACATTAGATAATGCTCCTGATAACTTGAAATTGATTTCTCCTAAGATTCAAAAGGATATTGTTTCAGTCTGTGCAGCTGAAACTACTTTGCTTGTACTTAAAAATCTTTGAGATGGCTCGTTCTATGTGCTTATTGATGAATCTCGTGATATCTCTATGAAGGAATATATGTCTGTTGTTTTGAGATATATTGATAAAGATGGTTGTGTAGTAGAATCATTTTTAGGGCTCAAGCATGTGATAAGTACTGATGCAATCACCCTTAAATTTGCACTTGAAGAAATGTTTAATGCACATAGACTAAGCATATCTACACTTCATGGACAAGGTTACGATGGGGCTAGTAATATGTAAGGTGAATTTAGAGGACTTAAGGCACTCATTTTACAAGAGAATGAATCTGCACATTATATTCATTGTTTTGCTCATCAACTTTAGTTAGCTCTGGTGGCAGTTGCAAAAAATCATATAAAAGTCAATTCTCTTTTTCACAAGGTGTCTAGACTTGTGAATTTTATTTGAGGCTCATGCAAACGTAAAGAATTGCTTCGAGAGAAACAAGTTGCTGTAACTAGATTTGTTGAAAGTTCGCTAGATGAAGAGGCTACTACAGGAAAGAGTATGAACCAAGAGTATACATTGGCAAAGAGTGGAGATACTTGTTGAGGATCACATTATCGCTCTATAGTAAGCTTGTTTACTATGTATGGTCCAGTTATGGAAGTACTTGATGTGATACAAGAAAATGGCACTGATGGAGATCATAGAAGAGAAACATATAAGTTACTTGCCAAATTAGAATCTTTCGATTTTTTTTTTTGCTTGATTTTAATGAAATCAATATTATCTGTGACTGATGAGTTATCTCAAGCGTTACAAAGAAAGGATCAAGATATTGTGAATTCAATGAGTTTAGTTAAAGTAACTAAAATATGCTTCAGAAGATAAGAGATGATTCATGGGGTGAGATACTTGACAAAGTTTTTGCATTATGTGCTTAGTTTAATGTAGTTGTACCTGATATAGATGGCATGCAGGCAAAAAGACGGCGTGGGGTTGAACAAGTAACTAACCGACATCATTATTAGGTTGAACTATTTTATATTATTTTAGACTCATAGCTACAAGAGCTAAACAATCATTTTAATAAGGTAAACACAAAATTAATTTGTTGTGTCTCATGTTTGAGTCCTAAAAATTCTTTCTCACAATTTCAAAAGGAAAAGATAATTGAACTTGCAAGATTATATCCAAGAGACTTTTCAGAAGTAAATGTTGAATTTCTTTCAGAACAACTAGATGTTTATATAATTGAAATGCTTTTAAAGCCTGCATTTTCGCAATTACAAGGAATTTCTGATCTTGCACAAATGTTAGTTGCAACGGAAAAATATGCAGTGTATCCTTTAGTCTATAAGCTTATTACTCTAGCATTAGTTTTGCCTATTGCAACAGCTTCGATTAAGAGATCTTTTTCTGCAATGAATATTATAAAAAAATAAGCTACGTAATAGTATAGGAAATTAATGGTTAAATGATAGTATAGGAAATTAATGGTTAAATGATATTATGGTTGTTTATGTTGAGAATGATTTTTTTAGAAGTGTTGATGAGAAATCGATTATACGACGATTTTAGAATATGAAAAATCATTCAGTTGCATTGTAATTGTGAACACTCAAAATTTATTAATATATTTTATAGTTATTACATTAATTTAATTTCGCCCACTCTGTCCATTTTTTCTGAGTCTGCCCCTGAATGCGATGCAAGGGTCTCGGAGACTTGATCTCGAATCGGTTGAGCTTGACTTGAAGATGATTCAAGGGTCGTTGACTTGATCTTGAATCACAAACTTTGATGAAGACGATTCAAGGGTCGTTGACTTGATCTTGAATCACGAACTTTGATGAAGATGATTCAAGGGTTGTTGACTTGATCTTGAATCACAAACTTTGATGAACGCGATACGAGGGTCTTGGAGACTTGATCTCGAATCACAAACTTTAATGAAGAGCCTTCGATCTTTAGATTTTGTGGAGGTCTTCGGGAGTTTGATTTGACAGGATTTTTGAGCTTGAATTCTGTCTTTATATCACGAATACGAAACGAGGGTTGCAGGGACTTGATCTCGAACCTTCGTGGAGGACTTTTGATGACGATCGTCGAACAAGGCTTTGAACTTTGGGGAAAGCTTACGTCTTCAAATCATGAAAGCTTTAGACCTTGATTTATATCTTTAACAAAGAAGCGAAGGTCGCGATGACTTGATATCGGATCTATGTTGAAATGCCTTGATGATAATCCAAGTGCCGTAGACTTGCTGTTGAATTATCTTGACGAATTTTGTTGACGATTATTGAATGAGCCTTTGAACTTTGAGGAGATGTTGCGTCTTTAATTCGTTAGAGCTTCAAGGCTTGATTTTCTCCTGAAGCATCAAAGCTTGGATTTTTTTGCCCCTTAAACTGAAGAGATGCAGCCTATTTATAGGAGTTTGGAGATGCATGCCCACCAAGCGAAACAATTTGATTGGTCCACTTAGCACACTCCTATTGGCTCCATACTTTTGACATTATCCATAATTTATTTTAAAGTAATAATTTTCAATAATTATTATTTAAATAATAATTAAATTGGCTACTTAAAATAAATCATTTAATTTTATTAACTAATATTTTAATTGGCCAATTATATAATTAAGCTAATAAATTAACTTAATTAATTTTTTTTAAATTTTCTATGCAAACAATGGTTTTTTTAATTATTTTTAATAAAACTAATTCTTTTAATATTTATTTACCAAATTACTACTATGTTTGTAATTTACATTAATCGATTATTTTTTATGTAATAATAATAATAATAATAATAATAATAATTTAATAATAATAATAATTTGTTTTTCTAAAAATAATAGTAACAATAATAATTTGTTTTTCTTAATAGTATTTTTAAAGAGTTATTTATAAAAATTTTTAGACATAGATTTAATTACAAATGAATACGGTTTAGAATTTACTTTCAATTATCATTTCTATTTTTTATTTTGAATTAAAAATTAAATAAATGAAAATAAAATTGCTTTTAGAATTTTGAAAATAAACAATTTTTAAAAAACAAAAGGCTGAAAAATAAATTTTTTTTTTAATTTTTATTAAAAAAATTAAAAAATGCTAACAAATAATTTAACAAAATAAAATGATTGCACTGCATTCCAAGGGCTAATAACATTTTTTCACCCCTAAACTATTAGCAATTTTGAGTTTTACCTCCTCAACAAAGTAATATACCTCAAACTACTTGAAAATTTTTCAGACATACCTTCCGTTAGACATTTAATGAAGAGTGTGCCACAAACTCACGGCCGGCGCGTGATGGCTACTGGATCAATTTTATAACTAGCAAAACGGCGTCATTTTGAGCTATAACACATCGTTTTGGGAAGGATGAAACTGAACTATGCATTTGCATCCTTTTACGAAGCTCAAGGACTATGTTGTAACTGTGCCTCATCTTCTTCCTTAGGCAAAGAAGACCATCGCTCGGCATTACCATTTTTCGTTGATTACTCCTTCTTCCGGCAACAAGCAACTGCAAATGGGTTTGGGTTTGTTTCGTCTTAACGAGCTCTATCAATTGGTGGTGGTGTTTCGAATGTTTGTACATGATAGCGGCGGCGCTGATGATGAGAAAAAGATGTGCAATAGAGAGAGAGAGCAAAAACAATCAGTCTGAATATCGCCGATTACTCCTTCGTCCAGCGACAATCAACTACAAATGGGTATGGGTTTGTTTCTTCTTGACAAGCTCTATCGATTGGTGGTGTTGTTTCGATCATTTGTGCACGGTAGTGGTAACACCGACGATGAGAAGAAGCTGGCAATACAGAGAGAGAGCATAAACCATCGATCTGATTGTTGTCGATTACTCCTTCATTCAACAACAATCAACGGCAAATGAGTATGTGTTTGATTCGTTTTGATGAGCTCTAGCGATTAGTGGTGGTGCTTCAACCGTTTGTGAACAGTAGGGGTGCCGGCAACGAAATGAAAAAGCTGCGCTATAGACAGAGGAGAGGGGAGAAGAGAGGTTTCTTGCCAAATTTGATTTTAGTCCCTCAGATTTTAGATAGTCTCCAAAAAATCCACAAAAACATTTTTTTATAAAATAAGTCCAAAATTTCATTTCAGTTCTTTTTTAGTAAATTTCGGGGTCTAATTATCCCATCATGCACCTGCCTTGAGTTTATCAAACATTCTCCATTAAATCCCACGAAAGATATGTCTGAAAAATTTTCAGATAATTTAAAAATTTTTAAAGTATATTAGTTTATTGGGGGTAAAACTCCAAATTATTGATAGTTTAGAGATTAAAAAATATTATCAGCCCATTCCAAGCGAGATGGAATTTTCTGCAATCAACGTGTTCACGAGCACCATTAATTTATTCCAATTTTGTACCCTCAAACTAAAAGAGTTGCTTTATTTCTTTGTCTTTTCATTATTAAAGTTGCTTTGTTTTTTTTGTTTTAACATGTTATTAAAGTTGCTTTATTTCTTTATTTTTTTTTTTTGCCCTGTTGCTTTATTTCTTTATCTTTACGTACAAAACATTATTATTGGGGGCGCCATATATTCTGCATTATCTGTAAATCTGTACAAAACATTACGTACAAAACATTATTATTGGGGGGCATTATATATTCTGCATTATCTGTAAATCTGTACAAAACATTACGTACAAAACATTTTTATTGGGGGGCACCATATAGTCTGCATTATACGTATTGGTCACCCTGCCAATTGATGAAAGAAAGATTCCAAACTCAAACATTAAACAAAAAAAATTAAAAAAAAAAAAAACTTTATTTAACAAAAAAATTTATTGCACCATTCCAAGCGACATTGAATTTTGTGCAAACAACATGTTTCACTTGCACCATTAATTTCTTCCAATTTTGTACTCTAGTTACTTTATTTCTTTGTTTTTTTCATTATTAAAGTTGCTTTTTTTAACATATTATTAAAGTTGCTTTATTTCTTTATCTTTACATACAAAACATTGTTATTGGGGGCACCATGTGTTCTGCATTATCTGTAAAAAAGTATGTTCCGCATTATATTAGTGACTCTGCTAATTGTACGCATATGACCGATCTAATCAAATCAAAGTTGGCAATTTGGATTTTACTGAAAATTTTTTTAAAAATTATAATTATATTTCAATATTTTCACTTAATTCACTATTTTCTCTCTATTTATACACATTAACTATTTTATCTCCAAATTTTATATGTTTAGATCACCTAAAAAACATTTAGCTTTAATTTCAAATTCAAATCGAGTGTAGAGGAAGATCTAGGATTTAGCCCCAGATTGCGGGCTCAATAAATCTAAAAAATATTATTTTTCCTTTTGTTATTATTAAATTTGGATTATAGTTTATTATAGGATTGAAATCTATTTTCTTGTTAGTTTATCATATTTTTATCATCAATTACAACATGCTTTATTCTTGTTTATAGCATGTTTGTTTAAAGTTTAATGTTTAGTTTTTGTTGACTGTTTTGTGTAGGAAAAATATTCAAGTTGAGCATCAATAAAATTAGCATCCAATAACATTAAGCCAATCAATTATGAGATCTATAATTAATTCTCTCTTAATTATTATTCCTTTTAATTATTTATTTGAATTTATTTTGTCTTTATTTGCCATTAATTATTCATGCATTATTTTATTCTTTTCCCTAATAATTTGATATAGTTTTTTCTTCAAAATATTCTTTTTCATAATTATTTTTATCCTACATCTGAAAATCTAGTCTCTAAATTCATTTGGGTTCTAGATTAATGTCTTTTTGAAATAAAATATATTTTTGCCTATTGGATTACATGGAGTCATTCTTTTTTCAAAATTTAGATTTTTTCCTTAGTTTTTTCTCTAAATAATAATTTAAGGTGATGACTCCTTTAATTTTTCTCGTGTGTTCAGCGAGTTGCTATTTTTCTAATTTTCTTCAAATTCCATTTTGGTCTCATTTTTCAATTTGTCACTAATTGAGGCAAATTAGTACATGAAATTGAAGTACTTGATGAGTTTAATCTAACCATTGTCTTATTTTCCCCGTCCTGGACCAGAAAGGCTAAAAAATGGATTGAAATTTTTTGTAGGCTAATTGATTCAATCCAATTTTTTAGTCTTTTCGGTCATCAAATGGGGAAAATAAGACCATTGTTAGATTGGGCTCTTCGAATACTTTAATTTCATATACACATTTGCTTTTATCGGTGCCTAAATAAAAAAAAATAAAGTTTCTAGGCTGATGTTTTTGTAGGCAAGTTGTTTCAATCTATTTCTCAAGGTTTTTCGGTTACCAAATGGGGAAAATAAGACCATGGTTAGATTGAACTCGTAAAATACTTTAATTTTATATGTACTCATTTGCTTTGATCGGTGCCGAAATCAAAAAATGAGGTTAGGGATTGAAGTTTTTGCAAGTGGACTGTTGTAGTTCATTTTTTTGAGCATTTTTTTTATCACAGGATGGAAAAAATAAAATCATGGTTCTCGTCAAGTACTTAAATTTCATGTATTCATTTGCTTTAATTGGTGCCAGAATAAAAAAAAATAGAGGTTTTGGATGGTAACTTTCGAAATGGTAGGAGGAAGACAATCAAATCACATAATTGATGATTGTCTGAAAATTATAATTTAGTCCCTAAATGGTGTTCTAGTAAACGAAGTGTTAATCTGTGCAAAAGTATGAACATGACGTGTTAATTTGTGCACATGCAAACATTAGGGATCCATTTGGGAAAACACTAAATGTTAGTTGTTAATTTGTATATTAGGCCAATATGAAATTGAATGGAGGATGACTTAAAATGAATTTTCAGTCAACCTTTGTTGTAATTGAAGTGATACCTTGAATTGAATTTCAAGCCACCTTGAATTGAATTGAGCCTATTGACTTGAAGTGAATTTTAAACTTTTTTTAGCTGTAATTGAATTGAATAAATGACTTTAATTAAATTTCAAGTCATTTTGATATTGAATTGAATTGAAGAAACTGACTTAAATTAAATTTCATCAAGACATTTTGATATTGAATTGAATTGAAAAAATGATTTGAATTGAATTTCTAGCCATTTCGATATTGAATTGAATTGAATGGAAGAAATAATTTGAATTAGATATCAAGCCATTTTGATATGTAGCATGAATTGAATGAGAAGACTTATTTGAATTTCAAGCCATTTTAATATGCAAATTGTCAAAACCTATTATATAATATCATATGCATCATAATTCATATATAACATGTTAGCATACTATTAAAAGTAACTTTTGAGAAGAACCAACTATTTGACAAACTTTTATTTTTATTCAATTTATTTTTTGAACTATTTCCAATTATTGTTTTAAAAAAGTTATTCTATTTGCTGCTGGAGATAGTCAGAAAAGTTGTTTGTATTATAATGTAAGATTCTACATTGGATAAATATTGAGATATAGTGTGATATATAAATTATACTATCTAATTAATTAATCAACTTTGATTCAACATTATAGACCAATAGATTTGGACTTAAGTAGTTGACGAAGACCAGTCAAGTAGATCATTTTAGTGGCAAGATTGTGAAATTCTTAGTTTTAGGAAGTTGAAAAGTCAGGTATTATACATAAAAGAATTATGTATATATTTTGGTGTAAGAAAAAAGGATACCGTACATTAAAGTCATTTTGGATATACACATTATAACAGAATTGTATACCATATGAGAAATATGATATTTCTAATAAAATATTAAAATATCTGTTTAATTTAATATATTTAACGTGCATTGTTTTATGGTCCCTGGTATCAAAGCCTGCCCTCTCCACCGATGTCGGGACTGGTCCGAAATGGATGATGATGGCCCGAAATGGGCGGCCCGTGGTGGGCCTCTGCACCCGAGATGGGTGACCTCCTGCAGAGAAACTGCCGATGTCACGCTCCAGATGAATCTGGGCGTGAGGGGGGTGTGAAAGAATCCCACATCGAAAAGGAGTAGGGTCTTAATGAGATTTATAAGGCTGAGCAATCCTCACCTTTTAACTCGGGTTTTCAGGTGAGTTAGGCCCAGATTCTTAACATGGACAAAATAAATAGTTAGTAGATAGCTATTAAAAAAATTAATTTGAAGCAAAAGTGAATTAGGGAGAGAAAAGAGATGAGTTAGATTAACAATAGAGAGTTAATATTAATGGAATGGTAGAAGTCTGAAAAGACGCTTTTTAGTTTTGATTTTCAAAAAAAGGTGATGGTTTTTTAATTCCTTTTTTCTTTTCAGTTTTGATTTTCAAAAAAAAAATTATTTTATACATTTTAATATTTATTTATTATATTTAGTATATTCGGTAATTCAATTAGTATTAATTATCACTGTTTGGTAATTTATCATTTGGTAAAAATTAATTCGATAAATTTTTAAAAATTTGGTATTCAATCAAATAAATTCAATATTCAGGATTATAATTTTTAGCAAATACTCACCTCTAATAATCTTGCCCTTTTATGTGTGGAATCATACTTTAAATGTGCAATCGCATGAGTTTTGGACTCAAATTTAAGTTCTTGGAAATTTTAGGCAGATTTTTTATAAAGGACAAAAATATCATTGTCGTAATTTTACTACGAGAGAAAAGAATCAGTATTACAGCAATTGTCGGAAAGACTGCCTACCCAGAAACTGTAAAACAGATTACTAGCTCATCTAGATATTTGGGACAAGTAGAAAATTACAAGGACTAAAATAAAAAAAGATGAACAAGAGAAAGGGATGAACCCTAAAAATTGCACAGAGGCAAAATAAGATTGCACAGAGGCAAAATAAACACTAAATAATAGACCATAAAATGAAAAAAACAGTAAAAACATAAGAACACAGCCAGCTTTAACTCCATTAATGCTCATCCGTGGAAATAAATGGGAGAAGAATCCAATCCAAGACTAGCCATCGACAGATTTATAAGAATCCCAGTAGATCTGACTAACAGATTCTAGATCTGAAATTTTCCCCCTCTTCAAGCTCCAAAAGTCTCGAACCGACGAACACCAAGGTGGTAAAGTTGCTAAACAACATAGATTTGCAGAAAACTAAGAAAAAAAACAAGAAAAGAAGAAAAATTTGGGCTACCGCCGGCAAAAACTTTAATAGCTTCTGTTAGTATCTTTTGATTATATAAAATGAAACAATTAGGCAGATTTTAATAGACTGAACAAATTAATTTTTACTTTTAATGGTGTGTTTTTTCACTCAATCTCTAAAAATCACAAACCTCAAGAAATAACACTAGTTTCCTCAAAAACTTTAAATATATATATAACTCAACATCCTCATCATCATCTAGTGAGAGAACCAAGGCTGACTCACGAGAAGAACTAACTATTGAAGAACGCCGATAATGCAAAAGCAAGACGAAGATACACAAGAGTATCATGGGTATATTGAATTGATTGATCACTAATTCTAAATTGTTGGGTTGTTTATTTTAATTTCTTGACAGTGTTAAAATTAATTTATTTGCTGTAAAAAATAAATGCTACTTTCATTCCTAACTTATTGAAATTTTAAAATAAAATTCAGTTTCTAAATAAATGAAATTTTTGATATTTTTTGTTGAATTAAGACGATTATGCCATTTGTCATGAGATGGATATAATTTGTCTTCAGTATATGTAGAATTCACTTTAATGTGAGTTGTTATTTTTTAAATAAAATATAAAAAAAATTATAGAAAAAAAGGTTGAATAGTGAAAATCAATTAATAAAGAATGTGGTATCTTATTTTCAATTTTTTTAAATATGTATTTTTATTTAAGAAAATTTTTGTTATATTTTGTTTTTATTATTTGTCTGGAAAGAGGTTTTTACTTTTTTGATCTTTGTGTGTCTGCATTACGAAAATGATTAAAATGTGTAGCGGAGAAAGACAATCAATCCAAGAGGTGAAAGAAAGATTCCAAACTCAAACATTAACACTCTGTTTGATAAAAAAGTGGGTGTAAAATAGGATTTGAGATAAAATAAGGGTGTAAGATAAAGTGAGGAGTAAAATTTTGTTATTTTATATTTTTTGTTTGGATATAAGTAAAATAAATAAGAGAAAGTAAAATATGTATGTAGTGTGATTAAGAACAGTAGAGGTGGTATGATCTTTGCTCTCGAATCTTAACGGACAAAATTCGAATACTCTATCCACATTTGGGTGCATGAGTTTCTGTCTATTTTTTTTAAAAAAAGTAAAATATATATTAAGTAATTTGTAATTTTGTATAATAATAATAATTATTATTATTATTATTATTATTATTTTCTCAAATAACATTGTCATCTTGCTTTAAAAAAAATGAAAATAAAGTTATTATTATTCATCTCCCTTTAAAAAAGAATATTATAAATTCAGAGAGACTGTACTATATAATAATATCCTTTAAATTAAAAATAATATATTATTATTATTATTAAAAATTTAAAATTATATTTTATTCCTCAAAACTATCTAAATCTAAGCACCTGTAGAACCATCTTCTCCACCTCACCGTCAACCGCCCACCGTTTCATCATTTTCTCCATTTTCTAATAACAAAAATCAAAATTCAATATTAATATCATTTCCACTCATAAAAAAAAAACAAGGGATTTTAATTATTCCAAAGCATTTTACACTTTTTATTTTATTTTATATTTTGATTTTTTTCTTTCCAAATAAGGTGTACTTTAATTTCAATAAGACCATGGTTAGATTGAGCTGGTCGAGTACTTTAATTTTATATACACATTTACTTTGATCGGTGCCAGAATAAAAAAAATTTTCTGAACTGAAGTTTTTGTAGGCAAGTTGTTTCAATCTATTTTTTGAGCTTTTTTGATTACCAGATGGAGAAAATAAGACCTTAGTTAGATTAAACTCGTAGAGTACTTTAATTTTATGTGTACTCACTTGCTTTGATTGGTGTCGAAATCAAAAATTGAGGTTAGGGATTGAAGTTTTTGCAAGTGAACTGTTCTAGTTCATTTTTTTTGAGCATTTTTTGAGCATTTTAAGCGAAAGTGAATTAGTGAGAGGAGAGAGATGAGTTAGATTAACTATAAAGAGTTAATATTAATGGAATGGTAGAAGCCTGAAGAGAGGCTTTCGAAACTTCTACTTTTTTTCTTTTTTCTTTTTTAAATAATCCAATTAATTGTATGTATAAAGTTCTAAGATCAAATACAGTGAGTTACTATTTTTAGATTTTTGTTCTATTTTACAATTAAGACAAAAATAATGTGTACTGTTAAATTTATTGTTGTATCTAATTTATAATACATAACAAAAATCTAAAAATTATGATCTACTGTATTTGATCTGAGACCTGTGTAAACAATCCATAGGACTATTTAAAAAGATAAAAAAAAAGAAGAAAAAGTTGAAAGTCTCAAAGTGACTTCTAGCTTTGCTCTAATACTACCTCCGGTTTTTTAGATTCTTTACATTTCCCTTTTTTGATGTATTTTTGGATTGTTTACATTTCTATTTATAGTAAATTTTGTAATTGTTTATTATTATTTTTTTATTAATATTGGTGAAAAAGTAAATTTTTTAGAAGATTAGTAATTATTTATTATTATTTTTATTTTGATATTGATAAAAAGTTGATTTTATTGGTATTGGTGGAAACTAAATGTAAAGGTATGAAATAATGGGAAGTAGTATTAAATATGGGTAATTAATATAAATTTTTTTCATACTTTCTCTAAAAAAATATATTTTCCTTATAAGTCAAGGGTCTATTTAAGTCTTTAGTAGTGAAATATTGCATCCTTTAAAAGAACCGTAATTATGTATATAAAAAAGTCAACTTCATTTATTAAAATGAGTTGTATCATTTTGAACCATTTAGCATCACTCTTAAAATAATAGAGATATTATATTTCCATTCTTCAAATATAGGGTACATAAACATATAACATGAGACAATCAAGCACCCAAAACAAGATTCATCTTAACAAACTTGGAGAAACACTCAAATCTCAATAATAAGCGAAAAAAAAAATGATATACATACCATTAATTACATCAATTTAGCAAGAAGGATCTCAACCTAGATCCGAAGTATAAAAATTTTTCTTATTCTATTTAAATTTTCAAAAATTAAAAAGTGATATAAATTTTTTACTGTTATTATTTTTTTTTTCAAAATTATCATTACAATACTGATAGCAATAAAATAAATTTTTGTCCGCTATTGAGCAAAGCAGGGGCAGAGCAAAGGTTTTGGGGACATGTTTATTTTTTTAATTATTTTAAAAAACAAGACCCTATATTGCGTGCAACAAATAAATTATTTTAAAAAATTAACGTGTATCGAACCCGTAAGTTCATACTTTAATGTTAAAATTGTTTATCAATTGCTCTCTCTTAAAACATTAAATATAATATGCGTCATTTAATATTTGATGCCCATATTTTTGGAACCATGTGTGGTCGAATATGTTACAGCCCTTCAAAATCACCCCTGGAGCAAAGGAGGGTCTACCCTCCATGGAGTCCATGGAATCCCATAGGGTGTGCAAAATCCAAACCGACCCGAACCGAATCGACGTGTTTGGTTCGGTTCAATCGAATTGATCGGTTCGGTTTGATTTTATATTTTAAGAAAAATTAAAAATTTGTTCGGGTTAATTCGGATTGAACCAAAAAAATTGACAATTTTCTTTGTATTTTTGCTGAAATCCGACTGAACCAAACTGACAAATTTAATTCAATTTAATCAGATTAATCGGTTCGATTCGATTTTTAATATAAAAAAATTTTCAATTTTTGAATTGATCAAGTTCGATTCGAGTTGAACCGAACCCGACGGATGCAAATTCCTATAATCCCAAAAAATTGTCAATATCTTTCTCTATTAGGTTGGAAGGTTGGAGAAGAAAGAGAAAAGATAGAAAAAGAGCAATATCTTTCTCTCTCAATATTTTATGATTTATTTTATTCCAGTTTTTGTTTTGAATAAAGTATTATTGGAATTTAATATTTTTATTGTCACTTTCAGGCTCCAAAGAAAGTATGGTCTCTCTCATCATTTACAGGCAGACGACAAAAAAAAAGTCTCACTTCTAAGTTTACTAAAAATAGGAACTGTTTCCATTTTATCTTTTTAGATAGTAGAAATTACTATTATGTACGTATTGAACAATAAAATATTTGATTGAAATGTAAATATATTAAATTTATTTTTTTTAATAATAAAGAAAGTATAATTGATAAATCTATTTTGAAATAGAAATAATATTATTTTATTATATTTCTAAGAGTAGTCTGTCTTGTGGGCCAATACCATAATAATTTAATTTAGCACATTCAACCGAAATATTATATTTTTAAGTTTTTATACTAGTTTAAAATTATATACGAACACTCTCTGTCTAGAATATAATAAAGTGTGACTCATACATTAATGAAAAATGCGTAAAACGTCTATATATTATTACATTTTATACTTTAAACTCTATACTATTTTAGTTTTATATTTTAAACTCCTGTAATATATTAATTTTATACTTTAAGCTCATATACTATATTTTTTATTGACTTAATTATTTTTTAGGTTAATCTATTTAATAGTTAATATTTATATAAAATTTTATTTTTTAATAATAATAATAATAATAATTAAATCATTCAAAAATATAATTTTATTTTAGGTTGTTATTTATTTAAAATTATATGAATATGATGTATCACGAATTGATTCCATTTGGTGAAGTGTGGGACAGCCAGCAAAATTGTGCTTGTGTGTCAGAGTTTAAGTAGAAGGGATAGGTTTTGGTTTATATGTATTGATTGATTGACTTCGATCGTCAAAACAAATTTGCATGAAAATTAAAATGAAGCTTACTGTTGTGTTCTTCGTTCTTCTTTTTCTCTATCAATTTGGATTTGGAGATTGCTATGGGTATTTACACGAGGAGGAAAGTACGTGAACAAGGTTTTTACTGGTTTTATTTTTGTTAAAAATATTCTAAACTTTTGAGGATTAATTTTGCAGAGAATGCTCTGAGTTACGTTTTAAGTAGTTTGGGTTTTGCGACGAATCCTTATGATGAGTTTTGTTGGACACCTCTTGCTGTGGAAATTAAAATCTACTGTAATTGTAACGATACTATTTGTCACGTGGACCAAATGTAAGTATCCCTTAAATTTTAAAATTTACTTATGAAACTTAATACTGCTAATTTTTTTTTTTTTGCAGATAACATAATACTACTAATTGTTTTCAGAAAATTAACTAGAAACAGATTATAAAAATAGATGCAAATTTAACATATTTTAATAGTTATCACTTGCCGGGCTATCAGTGGCTTTTTTCCGACTTCTTCTCACTTATTTTTTTAATCACTACTAAATGTTTGAGAAGAAATGTTTTGTTTTTAAAGTGCTACTTCATAACATATTTATATTATTTTTAAAAATTTAACTCAAGTTTTATATTAAACTAGTCGAAAATTAAAATAATAGAATTAGAATTTTTATTATTAGTATTATATTAAAAAAATTATGCATGATTCGGTCCGTTAGTGGCTATATCCCAACATTATACTTATTTTGGGATAAAATGAAATAGCAAATGAGACATTTATTATAAGAATGGAGGGAGTAGTAGTGAGGGGTGTTCATTCATTAAAATAAGGAAAATTTCACCAAATAAAAAAAAAAAAATTTCCAAGTGATTTAACGAATTAATTAATTCTTACGAATTCTCCAATTTACTGAATTTAACAAATAATTTTCTTATTTAACGAATTTAACGTTTTTAACGAAATCTCATAAAAATGCAGTAAAAATTGCAGAAAAAAAAAATTCACAAAATTTTTTCAAATCTCCTCAAATTTTATGCATAAAGACTATGGAGATGGAAAATAGTAAGCAGCGAAAGAGAGAATGAAGAGGCAGAAAGAGAGGAAAAAAGAAGCTCCTAGATTTATTTTGATGTTAAATGTTTAATAAGTTAATTTGGAGTAAATTTTTCTTTTAACGAAAATTTCACAAATTAACGAATTTTAAGAAATACCTTACGAATTAACTAATGGAAATATTTTTTAACAAAATTTTCCCCCCAATTAACTGAATTTCATAAATTTTGACAATTTAACGGTTCATTTGAATATCCCTAGGAGTAGTTAATTCAGTAATGTTTGTTGGCCCCAAATGCGGGTTCCATTTTTTTTTTCAAATTGAATGTTGAAATATTTGTACAGTCATGATATTCGAATTTAATGGACCGTGGTTTCTAGAATCTGATTCTATATTATACAGTAAATACCAAATAATTAGAACTGTTAAATTCGCAGTCATGTGAAATTAATAATACATAATAAAATTTTATAAACTTTAGTCTACTGAAATTAATTACAAAATACAATACAAACAATCATCATTGATTTTTTTTTTTTAAAAAAAGAAAAAAAAAAGGGATCGAACAATCATCACCCTATATTTAATTAAAGGGGGAGAAACTATGAGAGAATAAAAGTTATTTTGTTACAATATGCCAAGTCAAGTGCATTCACAACTTTGGTGATAGTTCAGGGTTCGAATTCCTTACCCCCAATTTAAAAAAAAGTTTTATTAAAATAATTTATTAAAATTTAACTTTGTTTTTTGGTTTGCAGTATCGCTACCAATATAATTTGGAAAGGTGCCTTAATTGATAAAATCTCTGATCTGAAATTTTTAAAAATACTGTAAGCATCTCAGTTTAATTTATGTAATTTCACAAAATTAAAATCAACAAAAGAAAAAATTGTATGTAAACTTAATTAATCTTCCTTTTTCTCTAGTGATCTTGGAGGCTGTCAGTTGTCTGGTTCCATACCAAATACCTTAGGCCAATTGCAACATCTAGAAAAACTGTAAGTTTTGTTTGTATAATCTTCAAAATTATACCAAATTGCATTCTGTTATTCAAATGTTCTTTTTCCTTTTTAAATAATTCGGTCAACTAAGAATACATCTCTGTTTTTGTTTGTTTTATAGGGATTTGTCTCAAAATTTACTCACCGGCACCATACCTCCTTCTTTGGGGAACCTCACGTCCCTTTGGATCCTGTAAGCAAGTCTACTATTAGGAAAAATAACTTTATTTTAAGACTTATTCGGTAAATTAGTTGTTTGAGCTGCATTTAACTACTTTTTTTAGAAATAGCATTTAATTTTTAGTTAGTTGTAAAACCCTAATAATTACATTAAAAGTTAAGAGGATTACCATTTTAAAAAACATTACATAACTAGCTGAAAAATATTCATATTCTAAAAAAATTTCCCTAAAAAAAAATTTACGGGATGGAAAAAAAAAACTACATTTGTTTACTTTATACAAAGAAAAAAGAAAAAATCTTTTTTTTTTATTAAAGGTAAACCAATAAATTATTTTTAATATTCTTATAGTAGAGCTAATGAAAAATCAACTTAATTTTATGATTTGTGGTTAATTTGTTCATACTAAATTTTATTAAGGATATTATAATAATTTTATTCATTTCTACTTTACCTAAATATAAATTTCACTGAATACATTCAATGCCAAATTTATAATTTTCTATAACTAAATTGAATGGAGTGAGTAGCCTTTTTAAGTGTTTAATTTATAATTTGACCATTATATTTTTTTCAAATATATAATTTTTTCCTATACTTAATAATTTTATGATTTTCTGTTCTAAAGTAAAATTTTAGAAGTTAAATTAATCAATATTTGGTTGGTTGGTTTTAGAATTTTTTTTTTTTTTTAAATTGGTAATTTGTTGTATTGGGATCTGAATAGGGATTTGCAAATCAACAATCTATCTGGTCCCATTCCTCCTGATCTACAACACTTGGGGAAGCTTAACTACTTGTAAGTACTGATTAATGATCTTCTTATTTGCTTGCTATCTATTACATATATAATTTCTATGAGATACACCACAAAATATTAGCTTGCAATTCATAATTTTATTTTTTAATTTTAATTATAAATTATTATGACCATTAATTGAATAATATAAATATTTTTAAGTTAGTTTTAAATTGTTGAAATTCTAACTTCTCTTTTGAAATCATATAAAAATAATATTATAATTATTGATTAACTCTAATTAAATAAATATTTGTAGATATTTTAAAAGTATATATTTTTTATTTTAATTATTATTAAATGATATATGAGTGCGCGTTGAACTATCATATTGTAGTATTTGAAAACTTATACTAATTTTCATATTGTAACAAATAATGTAATAAATTCATTATATTAATAATAAACTTTCAAATTAATAAATGTACAAAATAAATTAAATTTATTAGAACATTTATATTTATAAAAATTATTCTAGTCAGTTTTCATATTATAATTATATTATTTGTGTAAACTTCGTCTATGTTTTGGTCCCTTGAAAGGTGCGATCGCCCCACACTCAATATGAGGAGAAGTCGCCCTCACCTGGACTTAGGATAAGGTTGCCTTTACTTAATCCAGGGGAGAGGTTGCTATTGCCCGGGCAAGGGAAGAGGTCGGTCAATCAACCCTGACCTCGACCTAGCCCTCTAGTTAAGTTGCTGGACTTCGAGAATCTAAGGGCCTCTTTGGCTCCTAGATTTAAGGGGCCCGTTCAATTCTATTTGACGTGAGGTTATCAGGGCTTCTCTGTCTATATAAGACCAACGCCAGACCTTAGTCAGACTTAATCACACTTTCAGACTTTCATTGATGTGGTGAGCATGGACCTAAATTGTTAGTCGATCTTCAGGTCGCTTACCAGTAAGAAATCATTTTTAGATCTTTAGACCAAACATGATTGAGATCGTGGGAGCACAGGTCGCCTTTTTTGAAGAGAAGGAAATGGTGGGGATACCTCCTTCAGAGGGCAACCTCATTGTCATAGAAGAGGTATATGCCAGTGCTGATGATATGGACGCCAAAGAAGCAGAAATAGATGAAGATAAGTTTAACACTCTAGATGGGCGACTTTCCCATAAACAAGCGACAGCAGTAGAGAAGTTGAAAAAAGTGAATATTGGTGAAGGGAAAGTAGTAAAAGTAGGAGTGGAGTTGGAGGAAAGCTCTCATTTGGTTGAAGATTTTCTAAGTAAGTGCCCTTCAAGTTTTGCATGGAAACCTAAGGAAATTGTGGGAGTTAACCCTGAGCTAATTACCATAAGCTAAGTATTAACTCAAATTATCCACTGTGGTGCAAAAGAAAAGGCCACACTCTAAGGAAAAGGAGGCCGTGATTGAGAAGGAGGTCGCTAAGCTGGAAAAAGCAGGTTTTATAACAGAGGTCGACTATGCTTAGTGGTTGGCTTATGTAGTACTAGTCAAGAAGGCCAATGGGAAATGGAGAATGGTTATAGACTTTACCGATCTAAATAAGGCTTGCCCAAAAGATTCATACCTTTTGTCCAACATTAACAACTTACTAGATTTTACGGTAAGGTATGTGGTGTTCTTCCTCATGGATGTAACAAATGAGTAACACCATATTTTGATGGAGCCAAGTGATGCCAAGAAAACTAGCTTCGTCACCGAAAAAACAACTTATTTTTATAAGGTTATGCCATTTGGATTAAAGAATGTAGGGGCAACCTATCAGAGGTTGGTAAATAAAATGTTCAAAGACCAAATTAGAAAGAATGTGAAAGTTTATATTGATGATATGATACTGAAAAGTAGGTTAGTAGAAGAGCATGTCAGCAACCTTAAGGAAGTGTTCAATGTGCTGGATAAATACAATCTGAAGCTCAACCCTTATAAATGTGTTTTTGGGGTAAAAGCAGGGAAATTCTTAGGTTTATGGTATCATAAAGGGGAATTAAGGCAAACCCTGAAAAGATAAAAGATGTCATAGATATGCGACCTCCCAAACTTTACATAAGGTCCAGGTTTTGAATGGAAAGTTGGTAGCCTTAGGTAGATTTATCTTTTGTGCAGCTAAGAAATGCTTCCTTAAAAGTCTAAAAGTGTGATTAAGTCTGTCTGAGGCCTGGCGTTAACCTTATATAGGCAAAGAAATCCTGGAAACATCACATCCAATAGGATTCATTAGACTCTTGAATCTATAAGCTTAAGAGGCCCTTAAATTCTCAGGGTCTAGTAGCCTGGCCTGGTAAGGAGGTCGTGGTCAGTAAAGGCAACCTCTCCCATTTACCAAATAGAAATGACCTCATTCCTAAACTAAGTAAGGCGACATTACCTCAAGTCCAGTCGAGGGCGACCTTTCCTTAGACCGAGTGTAGGGTGACCACATCCTCTGTGAGTTCCAAACATAAATGAGGCTTACAGATATCCCCTCTCAATCCAAGTCATTTCATCTCTTGGTTCGACTAGCTAGAGGTTGCTTCCATCAATCCAAATCATGACCTCACCTTTCTTTACAATTGAAATACTTGGCTAGAACAATGTTCTCCCTAAATTCTAGAACTTTTTGCCTAAGCAATGCTTCGATATCCCTAGTCATCCCTCACCCATTAAATAGATTGCCAAGTGCGTATTGGTAATTAGGGATCTTTATAAAAGGAATCGCTCCCCCTTCATTTATTCTTTACTGCTTTCAAAATCTCCTGACAATCTTTCTACTTTCATTTCCATCAAAAAGTATAGTGACCTCATCCATTTACTAGGTACTTTCTCTCTCTTTCTTATACCCCCTTTCAAACAATGTCTTCACCAGATTTTTCTGACTCTAGCCTAGCTGATGATAGGTTGGATGATGATGACCACTTTTCTCGTGAAAGGTTGCTAACCCTAGAACTAACTAGGTAATTATCCGTCAACATCTTGGTGCTGGTACAAATGAGCAATGGAGGTAAATTAACCTTCCTAACCTTATAGAGCAATAATGTGCATAAACTTTTTCCCTTTTTAGCTCTCTCCCAAAGATAAAATAAAATTAAACTCCCCTTTGATTTAAGGGGTTGGGCTAAGGGGGGTTTAGAAGCACTACTTGCAGCCTTGTTCTTGGACTTCCGTGATACAACCGCCCATTCTTCATCAATCTATGCTACATTGCCTAATCATAGTTCTAAAGGTTTAATATGCCTTTTTCCCCTTTGATGATGAAATGTTATTGTCGCCAGGATTTTCACCCCCTTTTGAACTCATCTTCTAACTAATATGTGCGGAAGTATAATTTCAATAAAATGACAAATTAAAAATGAGGGAATCTCCTCCCCATAATATTGATGTCCAAGAGAACCTTTAACCTACAAAGAGGGATCACCCAAGTGGGTGAAGGTCAACCTCGAGATGCTCCTCCAGAAGCTCTCCAAAATAGTTCAACCTCGAGATGCTCCTCCAGAAGCTCCTCCAAAATAGTTCAATTATGGCTTATTCACATACTTTTAGGAAAAACGATTAATCACGCTTAGGTTCATCCTAGTGGCCCATCCTTAAACAATTAGTTGAAGTCTCCTACCAAATAATATTACAATGATTGAAGAAACAACTGAATGAAAATATTAATTGGGTGGAAAAGTTAGGAAAAATATTATGGTCGTACCGAACCACTCCAAGATGAGCTACGTGTAAAACACAATTCTCACTTACTCATAGGATAGAAGTCATGATCCTGGTGCAAATAGGCATGCCCAGCCATAGTGTCAAGATCACTCGATGATAAGAAAACTGTAGCATTAGCTCTAGATTTATTGGAATAAAGAAGAAAGAGGCTCTTGTCTAGATAACAACCAACAAACAGCAGGTGGCTAGATTTACAATAGTAAAGTTTAGAGATAAATTTTGGAGGAAAACCAAAATCATTTGTGAAAATATCAAACAACTAATTGACTATGATAATAATATGGATTGCACAACAAAAGGTAGTCATTCCCTTTGAATGACGTAAACCATATTGGTGTTGACATATATGGTTGGGAGAAATGTTTGAAACTTCCCATATTCTATATTCTTTGTAGGACATAAGGAGAATAAGCATGCCATACTTCTGTTTAGCCTTAATTTTGATTTGAAATACCATAATCCAACTTTTTATACCATTATCTAATCAGGTATCTGAATGAAAATCAGTTGTCTGGAACTCTTCCACGGGCACTTGGAAGCTTGATAAGTCTTAAACAATTGTAAGTGTTGCTTTTCAGTTGTTTTACTTAGTTCTTAGCTAGTTGTGTGATAATGATGACAGTTGTTATTTAATTGAAATTAGTGTTTAGTAAAAATTTTTATAATTATTGTGAAGGTATAATATGATTACAAAAAATATAAAATATAAATTCAATGAAAAGAAAAAATTTTATTAATTTTAACAGAAATAATTGAGTAAATAAATAAAAATTATAGATAGGAATTGATTGTATTCCTTTTTATTTTTGATTTTTTCCATAAATACTAATAATGAATGTAATTTTTTTAATTTTTCCCTTTATCCAAAAATATTAAATTCAAACTACTTTATTAACTAAGGCACTTCTGTAAAATACTTAAAAAAAAAAATTAGAAAAACTTAATATTTTTCGAATTAAAAAAGGATACTTTTTTTTAGGACAGAGGTATTATATAATTTTATAATATTAAATTTATTATATGAAAACTAATTCATAATTCTTAAGAATTCAAAAAAAAGTAAATTATTAAACTAACAGTAAAAAGATATAAATAAGTAAGACAGAATTACAGAAAATGAGTGTATCGAGTGTTATGATAAAATATTCAAAGAACTAAAACTTTGCTTATAATGAATATCTAATTAAGATATTTTGCTTATAATCAATATAGATATCTAACTAGAATATACTAGTATACAACCCTCACAATGCATAGTGGGTGTTAAAAAAAGATTATTTAACGAAAAAAAAATTTTATAGTTTTAAAATCCTTTATAATCTTTTTCAAAAATGAAGTTACAACCACAGCCAATTTTATATGAAGTTCATTGTTATGCAAATTCAATATGTTGTTCATACATATATGTTACCTAAAATAATTTATTAATAGAGATTGAATAACGTTAGTTATTTATGACTTAATCATTTATTTTTAAAATTTCTAGTCATTTTAACACCACAAGTTAAATTCTG
>CATIWJ010063880.1:0-10198 GCA_949640765.1 Croton laevigatus | reverse complement strand
ACCCCCTAGTAAATTCTGATTTTAGTTATACAAATGTCTATTATGAGTAATCATTTTTATCCAACTTTCTCCATTCAACTTTTATATATATATATATTTATCATTTACTCATTTTTATCATTTTTAATGTTTTATAAACGGCTATTAAAAGATTTGAGTTTGCTAAATAGGCACTTATTAGTCTTATGTAACAAATTTTAATTATTTTAAAATTGAGATAGAATTAGTGTTGGGTTTAACGTCAATTTACAGAAGAATTAATGATGAAAAATATGATTAGTTGAGTTTGATGTGATTGTGGTGATGTTGACGAAAGAATTGTGAAAGGAAAGGAAAGAGAGCAGAAATGAGTTTAATTTTTGGTTTTGTGTCAGATATGAGACCCATATTGTCAACTCCTTCCTTTTTTAATTAACGTTATCAACAAAATCAAGGTGTTGGCCTGATGGTGAGTTAATGTCATCAAAAACTAAAAGTTTCAGGTTTAAACCCTTTTAAAGGTAAGTAAAAGATAGAAAAAATTAACATTACCAATAATACACATTATCTAATAATACCACCCAATTAAAAACCTTTTTCCACCAAACAATTAATTCCCAAAACCTTTCAATTATATATATATATTTTGTCCATCCTCCTCCCCTTCATCTTTTTTTGCCAAACAATTAATTCTCAAAACCTTTCAATTATAATTTTTGTCTATCATCCTCCTCTTCTATGCACCCATCGAAACACTCTTTCACATTTTTCTTTTATTTTTTTAGGTGAACA
The DNA here is from genome assembly GCA_949640765.1 of Croton laevigatus. NCBI lineage: Eukaryota > Viridiplantae > Streptophyta > Magnoliopsida > Malpighiales > Euphorbiaceae > Croton > Croton laevigatus. The sequence goes on along the minus strand of CATIWJ010063880.1, from coordinate 9,427 downwards.
TTCAAATATATCAGTTAATTTTAAAAAATTCTAACTGAATTATAAAATAAAAAATTTTTTTTTGCACTTTCCCGAAATTAATATTTACCTGATTAACCGAATTAAAAATTAGTTTTTCGAATTACTGATTTGCAAATACTTTGGCCGAATTTCAAAGCACTAAATATTAAAATTCGGCGAAATTGGCAAAACTAAATTAAACCTATAAAAATTCAATTTAAAACAAAAATTAATCTGAAATAAAAAAATTATATTAATTATCGACTTCTCCTAAGTCTAATTATCTAATTCACCGATTTTGGATTTGTGTATAATGTGAACAAAATTTATAATACGTTAATTAATATAATTGAAACAATATTTTATTTTGGATTACATTTTGTTTTTTATGATTGGAAAAATTATAATTATAAACAATTGAAATATTATTTTGAAAATAGTGAATAAATGAGGTCGAACTTAATGTTAAACATAGACATAAAATACCTACGTTCGAAGTCTAATTGGACTACCCATCGAAAGCATGGCAAACATGCAAGGCATATTAATAACCAAGGAGATTGAATATAGGTAAATAAAATAAAATTTTTTTTAATTCAACATCTTTTACCTAATTCATATTTGTGTGCAAGCATAATTTATAACATATACGGGTGGTGAATATTTCAATTATATTTAGGAATGGATGATTTGATCCTAATACATCCATTTAATAGAATTATACTATAACTCTACTAAAAATAGGTTGAGTTCTACTTATCTTAAGTCTAATTAGACTTGAGTAAATTTTTTTGTATAAATAAATTTTATTCAAACATGTAAGACATATTAACAACCAAGGAGATTGAATAAAAATAAATAAAATAAAATAATTTTTTTTAATCAACATCTTTTACCTAATTCATATTTGTGTGCAACCATAATTTATAGCATATACGGGTGGTGAATATTTCAATTATATTTAGGAATTGGTGATTTAATCCTAATACATCCATTTAGTAGAATTCCACCATAACTCTATAAAAAAATAAGTTGAGTTCTACTTATCTTAAGTCTAATTAGACCTGAGTAAATTTTTTTATAAAAATAAATTTTATTCAAATATGCAAGACATTTTTAATAACCAAGGATATTGAATAAAGGTAGATAAAATAAAATTAATTTTTTTTTATTCAACATCTTTTACCTAATTCATATTTGTGTGCAACCATAATTTATAGCATATACGGGTGGTGAATATTTCAATTATATTTAAAAATTGTTGATTTAATCCTAGTACATTCATTTAGTGGAATTTTGCCATAACTCTACTAAAAATAGGTTTAGTTCTACTCTACTAAAAATAGGTTTAGTTCTACTTATCTTGAGTCTAGTTAGACTCGAGTAAATTTTCTGTAAAAATAAATTTTATTTAAACATGCAAGACATTTTAATAACCGAGGAGATTGAATAAAAGTAGATAAAATAAATTTAATTTTTTTTATTCAACATCTTTTACCTAATTCATATTTGTGTGCAAGTATAATTTATAGCATATACGAGTGGTGAATATTTCAATCATATTTAGGAATTGATGATTTGATCCTAATACATCTATTTAGTAGAATTCTACCATAACTCTTCTAAACCCTTATGGTTGTCTTTAACTTCTTCTTTCCCCACAAAATCGATTTTGAATACTTACATTTTCTGCTCCTTTTCGGAATTTGTCCACGCCCAATTGACCACCATATATTCCGAATCATATCCCTGACCCCATATACAGTGAGGAGTATACTGGCGGTACTTTTTTATTTAACCAAAAAATGACTATTGCCCGGAAGCTTTCGACGATCGGGGTTAATGTAATCGAAACTGGATTTTTAGCAGCTTCACTTTCGGAGTTCGAAGTGGTGAAAGCGACAGTTGAAGATATAGGTAATGCTGTTGACCTTTTTGGCTACGTTTCTGTTATTTGTGGATTTTCAAGGTGCATCGAGAAGGACATAAAAATCTCTTGGGGAACGTTAAAGTATGCCAAACGGCCGAGAAGTCATACGCCGCTGCCGACGATGAGGAAGAGTAAAGGGGAAGTTGTAGAGATTGCTCGAAGCATGGTCAGATTCGCTAGGCGATTGGGGTTCGAAGATATCCAATTCACCCTTGAAGATGCTGCCAGGTAAGTTTGAATAACTATTGTGTTTCTCTTAATCTATTTTGTTTTTTAGATTCTTCGACAAACTATTGCATTTTTAATAGATATATCTAGTTTATAGGTCCAACTAGTGCATTTTTCCTTTTGATTCTTTATGGATCTACTGTGTTATTGATAAAATGAGCTCAATATCCAGGGTTTGGCCACTGATAGTGTTACTGCTTCAACAATTTGATCCTAGTATATCCATTTAGTAGAATTCTATCATAACTCTACTAAAAATGGGTTGAGTTCTACATATCTTAAGTCTAATTAGACCTGAGTGAATTCTTTTGTAAAAATAAATTTTATTCAAACATACTAGACATATTAATAACCAAGAAGATTGAATAAAGGTAAATAAAATAAAATTATTTTTTTTTATTAAACATCTTTTACCTAATTCATATTTGTGTGCAAGCACAATTTATAGCATATACGGGTGGTGAATATTTCAATTTTATTTAGAAATTGGTGAATTAATCCTAATACATTCATTTAGTAGAATCCTACCATAACTCCACTAAAAATAAGTTGAGTTCCACTTATCTTAAATCTAATTAAAACTGAGTAAATTTTTTTGTAAGAATAAATTTTATTCAAACATGCAAGACGTTTTAATAACCAAGGAGATTGAATAAAGGTAGATAAAATAAAATTAATTTTTTTTTTATTCAACATCTTTTACCTAATTCATATTTGTGTTCAACCATAATTTATAGCATATACGGGTGGTGAATATTTCTATTATATTTAGGAATTGGTGATTTGATCCTAATACATCTATTTAGTAGAATTCTACCATAATTATACTAAAAATAGTTTGAATTCTACTTATCTTAAGTCTAATACATCTATAGCATAATTTATAGCATATACGGGTGATGAATATTTCAATCATATTTATGAATTGATGATTTGATCCTATTACATCTATTTAGTAGAATTCTACCTTAACTCTTCAATCTAATTTGAAAAGAAAGTTCTGATTACAAATTTTATGTTTGAAGAATTTTTTATTTTTCATTTTGATTACAATTTGAGGAATTATAGTTTTGGACAATTTTATTTAAAGGTGCTTAAAACTCAAACTATAAATATTTTTATAGTAGCATTTTAAACTTTTGTTAGTTAAATCAAAATATAATATTTAGAAATTATGTTTCGTATAATTTGAAATCATAAATCAAATGTTAACCAATAATCACTAACTATCTACTACTAGTTAACAGCTAACTCGTGAAGGTCGTAAGGTATGTATATTAAAAAAAGTACAACTTTTTGTAAGTTGAAAAACACTACATATATTTGTTTCATTTTATATCAATTTTCACCACTCTCGACTATAAATCAGGAAATGTGATTATTTGTTAACAATGATTGTTTGATAATGTATTAAAATTAAAATATAAAATTTCTTGTCTTTTAAAATTTATTACTTTCTATTTTAGGAATTAGTTTCACCACTAAATGATTTTAAATCATATTTATCAAAAAGTATACTTCTCGAAAAATTAAATAAATTAAACTAAAAATTCCTAAATTTTGATTGGATTTCTTGTAAAGATCTAAACAACTAAATAACTCAGTTAGTCATTTCGAACTTTGTCAATATAAAAGTAAAGGGTTCAATAACATTTTTTTAATTTTTGAAAAGAACATCACAGTTGGTTATTTATTTCAAATGTATAACTTGTGTTTATATTAATTTTTAAAAAAAATTATTTTGCTCCTTTACCTTATGCATTTGTATTAATTATTGGCAAAATAAGATATAAAATTTGGCCACATTAGCTGTTTGAATAAGTATTATAGATTTTGTATCATTTATTGGGTTAATGCATATTTTGCCTCCAATCTTTGACCAAAAAATCATTGGGCTCCTTTACTTTTGCACTGAGCTAATTTGCTCCGTAAACTCAAAAAAATGGAGACATTTTAAACCTTTTTAAAGTAAAAATGGGAAAGTTAATCATAAACTCTGATGAGCGCGTCAACGGTGCCAGCAGAGTGAATAATACATTATTTTATTAATAAAATATTTTTAGTGAAAAAGAAAAAAAAGAAAAAAAATATGAAAAATCTCTCCTTCTATCAACCTCTTCTTCTCCTCCTTCATCTTTTCTTTCTAGCAGCTGAACCCACAAACAGAGAGAGAGAGAGGCAAAAATTCACCAGAATTGACTTACTGCCTACAATTCAAAACACCAATATTCATAACTAAAAATAGATATATTCGCCGGAAAAATGCAATATAAATTCTGTAACTCGTCGAAAAATCTTAAGTTGGAAAAATAGCAACCAAATCATTCAAACTTTACATCAAAATAAAGTTTATAACAAGAGGATTGAGAATATACCCTCAAACTTAATGGATAATTGCCGAAATATGTCAAAAAAAAAAAGCTTCAAAAGCCGTCGATGAACAATCGCAAAAGTAGCACCCGAAAGCTTCCATCAGCTCGTATGGTCGACTCTGGTGGAGTCTCGCCACCATGCTAGTACCATCGAGCTCGCCAAAGGAAGGGCTTTATGGTGGTAGGTGCATTTCGACAATTGGACCAGCGGTGGTGGAGCTATCGTCGTCAAAAGTCACTGAGTCCTATTTTCTCTTTCTTCTCCATTTTGCATTCTAATTTTTTTTTATTTTTTTTAAAGTGCAAATGTTGGATATATAGCATTAGATATGTGAATAATTAATGACTTTTGAGTGTAATAATTTAATGAAAATATTGCAATTTGAATAACATGAAAGGTTTAATTGTATTCTATGCAATGAGAACTTTCCAACAGTATATTATATACTCAAATCGAATTAAAGATGAATGAGAAATTGAAGTTCAAAATGAGCTCCGGACAAAGATAAAATGGGTCCGAATCCCATATTGGATAGGAATAAAATAGGAATGTGGTTTATAATGAATGACTTTTTTGTAAGATAGTAAGATTATAAATACAGGTTCTACTCTCTCGCACATAGGAGCGAAGGGGGTGCAAATCCAAAGTTGATCCATTAACTTCAACATGTACTTGCATGTCGTGTGCGATGCAAATACCGGACCGATAAGGCCTACCATGGGCCTGGCCCATCTAGTTTTTAATTTCAAATTTAAAACTGTAGATTTAATACAAGTTTTAATTGTATTAATTTCGGTTTCCAGCTATTCATTCACCATTTTAGCTGTTTAAGGTCTTTAATACTGTTGGTTTAATGGCAATTTAAAATTTGTTTATAGTTTCGGATTTTCTGATTAAACAACCATAAATTTATTAAAATGCCATATCCTAAGTCCCCTTCCCTACAGCCTATAAATAGAAGCTTTCATTTTGTTTTGAAACACAACAAGAACGAAATTCTCTCTCAAAAATTTCTGTTTTCATTCCGTTTTACAAGGCCGTTGTTTAGTTCCTTTTCTTAGGCTTCTAGTGATAAGCTTTGCCTCGATTCGGTTCGCTAATGTTATCGTTGTATCCTAAGAGATAATTGTTGTAGTGGGAAAATTTTGTCTTACGAAAACTGTTTATACAGGCCTCGGTTTTTCATCTACTCCAATTTTCCGATGAAGGTTTAAATTCGTTTACTTCCTTTAATTTTTGTTTAATTACAGTTTACATATTTAATTTATTTGTATTCTGTAATTCTTCTATTATTAGTTGCAATTTCTAATAATTCTATTTTTCTATTTCTGTATTAACGGATCTAACAGCAAATGCATTATAGAATTGAACTAGAAATGGAGGAAAATGATCAGAAAATCGAGCTCGCCCCTTTGTTGCCTCTTTCCAATTTTGTTTCAAAATCTCAATTAGGCAATTAGGTTCCTAAAGAGAAAATGATTTGGAGAGAGTTGGAGAGAGTAACGCATTGGAGAAGAAGAAGGGTAGAGAAGAAGAAAAGAGAAAAGATGGTAGTGCAGTGGTGGAGATGGAAGAGGATAGAGAAGAAGAGAAGAGAAGAGAAGAGGTGGTGGTGCGACGGTGGAGATGAAGATAATAGGCAAAATAATAATAATAATAATAATAATAATAATAATAATATTTAATTACTTTTTTTTTTATCATGTATCGGCATGTGTATTACAGGTACAAAACTCAGCCTAGCCATGCTTTTGTAGGAATCAAAATGTGACATTTTTTGCAACGTTAGGTAACAAACTGGCTCCCCACAAAGGTAAGGAAGCCAAATAATTGTTTGGTCAATTGTTAAAGTAAAATATGCATTAACCCATCAATTATTGGCAAAATATTAAAAATTAAAGGTTAAAAATTTTAAATTTTTTTTTTCTCCATTATTTTGAAATTAAGATATTACTTGGAAAACTGTTATCATCCATAATTAGGTTCCACTTGATACCGCGTGACTTTACCAAGAAGTATCTTAGATGATAAAAATACTCAAAAAATTGGGACATCTTTTTCATTATTTTTTTGGTTACCAAATAATATAAATTCTAAATTGGAGAGGCCTAATCTAAATCATGAAGCCAACTCAATCCAATTTCCAAACAAGTTTTCCAAATTCATTAAAATATAGAACTAGTAAGTGCTGTCATTATGTCTAATCTTATCAACTTCAAATCACTGCCAACGCTATCTACAAACAATTACATGAGATAAAGCACATTTTTATTTATTTTTTTTAATCAAACGATGTAGCGTACCCCTATTCATACTTCCACTTCATCCACCCAACTTGCATTCTGTGTGCCGCTTCACCCAAACGTCATTCATTTTGAAACATAGAACCCCCAATATTTAAATTATCGGGATTTGGAGACTAAAACTCCATCCAATCTAACATTTTATTCTTGCTTCTTCCTTAAATTGAAATCATAATGCGTATATTCTGTTTTGCTGCTGCTTAATTTAAAACCCTTATTTTCAAGAGTTTTCCTCCACACTTCTAACTTACGGTTAACTCCAGCACTGGTTTCATCAATAACCACAATGTCATCTGCAAAAAACATGCACCAAGGGACATCATCATGTAAGCTCCTAATTAACTCATCCATAACCAGGGTAAACAGATATGGACTCACGGCTGAACCTTGGTGCAATCTAACGGCAATGGGAAAACCCTGTATATTCCCATCCAATGCTTTCACACTAGTGGAATAATTAAAATTAAATTATAAAATTCTGGTTGCAATTTAGTGACATTTTTTTTCCTGTTTAGTTAAAAAGAATAAGATATTGAGAAATGACTCATTAAAAATGAAAATAAGAGCATAATTAATTATATACAACATGAATAACTATTTTAATAAATGTAACAAGAAATTATATTTAATTAAATTTAGACAATAATAAACGAACATAAATATTTTTTAAAAAGATATGATCAGTTATAAAAATTTCTTCAACAAACATTAATAAATTTTAAACAACATCAAATGGTTTGAAATTGCTAGAGTGTAATTCTAGTAATCAATTTAGAAACAACTCTTAAGCAAATTTTAAAAAAATTAAAAAAGTATAAGCAGTTATATATATATATATATAAACATGAAATATTTTTAAATAAAAATAATCAGTTTTTAAAAAGATATAAACATAACAATTTTCAAAAATATCAAGAGTTTGAAATTAATAGAGTGTAATTATAGTTATCAATTAAAAAACAACGCTTAGGACTTCGAATATGGTCTCAAAATCGATAATCGGCCACGTAAAAACTAGTAACATATATAAATTTACAAATGAATTAATAATATTTAATTAATAATATTTTTAAATTTTTTAATTAAAAGTATTTAGACAATAATTTATTTATTTTATATAAATTTTATTATTATCAATATATAGAACTAACTACAACATTAAGAATAAAAATATAAAACGAATTGCATATAAATGTACAAATGAGGAGATAATATTAGTTTCGCCTAAAACGCTCCTATAAAATTATAGTTTTCAAGATTAAATATGTTATTCTAAAATAAAATAAATTTATTTATAAAAGGTAATTTAATTTGATAAAGGTAATGTATTTAATATTATATTATATTAAATTAAACTTGGAAAATTAAGATATGATGGATAAACGGAAAAGGGAAGTGAAATTGACAAATAATAGTAGCAATAAATAAATATAAAATCAATAAAATTAACCAATTAAAGTGGAAGGCGTGTTCCACAGTTGTCTGTATGTCGTACTCTATATAATGTCGGAAGGCGTGTTCTACAATTAAAAGTAGTTTGACTGTATGCAGTACTCTATATAATGTCGGGACCACCACCAATTCCTATATTTCCTATATACAGAAGTTAAACCTCAGCTCAGGCTGCAAAAGAAAAACGAACTTCTAGTGTTTATCTGTTCTTCCTCCTCCACCCCTTCCTTTATTTCTTCCTTCAGTTCTCAACAATGGCCACTAACGCCATCTCCACCAAAATTCACTGTTTCTCAAACCACTTCCATTACTAAATCTCCAAAACTCTCTCCTCCTTCTTTCTTACATTTCTGTTATAAACGCTCTGATTTCAGTTCAACTTCTTCATTGTCCTCTAAATCCTGCCTTTTTCCTGCCGGTCCTCTGATGCTGTCCCTTCTTCTTCTCCTCAACGCCGCCGGCGTCACATCTCCATGATGTTCCTTCTTCTCCTCAACGCCGCCGCCGCCACATCCCCAATAACCCTCTTTATGTTCGTGTTTTTGATACCACTCTCCGTGATGGTGAGCAGTCTCCAGGTGTCACTCTTAGATCTGAGGAAAAAATTGATATTGCTCGCATGCTTTCGAAGATCGGTTTCCGGCCGCTTCGAAGGATGATTTTGAAGCTCTTAAATCTATTGCTAAAAATGTTGGAAATGCGGGTGATTTGTGGACTCTCGAGGTGTAATGAGAAGGATATAAAAACTGCTTGGGAGGCCGTGAAGTACGCCAAATCGCCGAGGATTCATACTTTTATTGCGACGAGTGAGATCGATATGCAGTAAAAATTGAGGAAGAGGTAAGTTTGAAATATATTAGAATATTTCTTTTGGATATGAATCATGGAATTTGAATGTTAGAATAGAATATTCTATTATTTTATTAATATTTTTATTAATGTCGATTCCGATGTTCGCGTTGGACGATTTGAGAAGGGGTTTCTAGAATTGTCTGAGTATTGGCAAAAATGTAAAAGGGGTTGGTAGTTTATGCTTCATTTGAGAAAAGATATGGATGAAAATTGTTTTGAATTTACTGTGTATATTTGTTTATTTTCTGGTAAAGCGAGTGAATTGTGACTATGAAGATAAGCGGGTGAA
>CATIWJ010063851.1:0-13463 GCA_949640765.1 Croton laevigatus | reverse complement strand
GTAGAAAATCTCAACCCTAACCCGCTATTAGCAAGTCGTGTCAACTTTTAACACCCCTACTTAAAAGCATCACAGTACAATTAAAGCGGTACAAACATTCAATCCATGTCCAAAACAAAATGAGCAAGAGCAACTTACACTATTGGAACATTTTCTAACGAAATAAATGTGGGTGGTAGAAATTATGTTCAAGCTAGTCAAAACAGTTAATACACACTTTTTAGCTTAAGACTTGTGTTCATAAACTGTTTGGCATTGCTTTTTTTGAAAGAATAAGATGTTTATATCGTAAAACTCTTTGGCTTGAAAAGCCAATAAACACAAGCAATAAAAAACATTCCTAAATTTTATAATAAAAAAATCTAAAGTTCATAATAAGCAGACTAAAAGATGAATTATCATTCGTTGATATCATATTTATTAACTACACCAAATTAAATTATAAATTGGTAGAAAACTCATAATAAGCAGACTAAACAATGAATTATAATTCGTTTATATCGTATTTGTTAATTGTACAAAATTGAATTATAAATTGGTACAGTAGAATTCGATTTGATCAAACTTAGTTGATAATCAGTTCTTGAAAATCAAAACAATTTAACACAACAAAGGAAATCCAATTCAAGACAAGGGTAGTTAACTTCTTAGAGCTCCACATTATACAACATTTAAAAGAAAACGTAACTGCCAGTTTGGAATGGTTCAACTGCGGGTTTCGATTTCAAAACCAAACCTACCTTCATTTCATAGTTATTGTTCTGGTTCTTGGCAGTTTTCAACGGTTCCGAACTCACGATTCCAGCCTTATTTTGGTTCGGCTTCATCAGGCTATTAACAATTACAGATGGGTCAACGGCGATGAGTGAGTTTTGCGTAGGTGGGTTATTATTATTTTGTTACAGGCAGTGAAGTTAACTTTTACTACTAGTAGAAAACCAGTAGTTTGAAATGTTCCAAATTCCAATCTATCCCTCTCCCAACTCAGCTCTCAGTCACATGTCATTACACTCTTCTTTGGTCAAACCTAAAATAATATTATTTCTTCGTCTTTTCTAAATTCCTCTCTCTTTTCCTTTCTCGTGAGCTTAGGGTTTCTTCTCTTAATTGTCTTTCTTCGTTTTTATTCTTTTCTCTCATTTCTTTGTTGCTAAAATTCTCTTCAGCATCTTGTTATTACTTTTTGCAGCTGAAGCGAAATCTTTTTTGCTCGGTATATGAACTTGGAAGCTCTTTAATTTACTCCGTTTTGCTTTAATTTTAGTGTAGCTTGAGTTTGATCTTGTTTCAGTATATTAGGATTCGAAGAAACAATGAGAAACTGTTTTGATACTATGCGTCATGCAATGCATGAAATTTGCTTGAATTTAAGCTTAAATTTGCATGTGTTGGTTCTCATAGGATAGGTTAGATCTGTTTTTTATGTGAAAATTGTTTGGAATTTGCTTAATTTTTGTTAAACAAGTCTGTTTTGCTAGAGGGTACAACTTGGACCATCTTGATGCTGAATTTGGTTTTGTTTTGAGTTATATATTTGTTATTTGGATCAATTGTGTTTTTTTTTTCTTGTTCATTTATGTGTTTCTCCGATGGATAGAATATGCATTTTCGTGTGTTGATTGAACTAAAAACTTACATCTTATATTAGATACGGGGCTTTTGGTTTGATTCTTGATTCAAGAGATATAAATTAGAGCCAAATTGAGCAAATTTGTGTACTTTATGCTGATCTTCAGCTAGATTGCTGGATGCCATGAGTTTTGCTTTATTTAGGAATTGTATGTTTTCACTTTTTAAACTATAGAGATGTTTTTATTTTGGCTACTTGATTTGTCAAGGCTAATACATGTATTTTCAACAGTGTGTAGAGTGTCATTCTGCATTTGGCAAGTGTAATGATGTGCTGAGGAATGGCTCTTAGACTTCCAGCTCCGAAGGCAGCTGAATTTGCGATTGGGTCTATTGGCCATGGTTATGATATAACAACTGATATAAGGTTGAAGTACTGTAAAGGGGATGTAAAGGATCCACCGTTAATTGATATTGTTGATGCTGGGGATAGAGAAATTGTTTTGCCTGGTGGGATTTCAATCCCAAACGTGTCCAAGTCAATAAAATGTGACAAAGGGGAGCGGACAAGGTTTAAGTCTGATATCCTCTCATTCCAGCAGGTAATTATTTATTATTTGGATGATTGCATTGGTTTTTTCTGTTTATGTAGTGTGAAATTTGTTGCCTGTCTACATGGTTTGGTTATTGGTGGTGAAATTATTTGCATGCTTTTTCATTTCTTGAGATATACATTTTCTTTGGATACTTTCATACTTTTTCTTTGCAATGTATTTTCTTTATGCGTTGTTAACATGAAATGAAAAAAGAATTTTGCATTATAAGTGTTACGCTATTGCTTCTTATGTGCCAATGTTGAGGAATCTCTTTGTGTCTTATTTGGTATTGCTTATCATGACTGACCTCCAGTATAAGAATGTCATATTTCTAGTACATCAAATGTCAAGGAGCTGTCATTGGTTTTGTTCGTTTCTTGCTTATTATTGGATTAAATACTGTTAATTAAGATTCAGGGCTGGTGGTATTCATCCTTGAGCTGCATGCATCTCTTGCTACTAGAAACATTTATATTTTCCTCTAATTTTTCCTTGCATGTCTTTGTTCCTTGCAGATGTCAGAGCAATTCAATCAGGAGATGTCACTAACTGGAAAAATTCCTTCCGGTCTGTTCAATTCAATGTTCGAATTTACAGGTTGTTGGCAGAAAGATGCTGCTAACACCAAAACCCTTGCATTTGATGGGGTTTTCATTACTCTTTATACGGTTGCTTTAGAGAAATCCCAAATGGTACTCCGCGATCATGTTAAGAAAGCCGTTCCTTCATCGTGGGATCCTGCAGCCCTAGCAAAGTAAGTATTCACAGTTGTATTTCCCATTAGATATTGAGATTGCTAATGATTAACAAGACTGAATTGAGTTTTTAAATCTTATTTGTATTCTGATGAATGTTTGGATTTGGAACTGAGATTTAAACAATATGTTTCCTCGACTAGATTTATTGATACATTTGGTACGCACATCATCGTTGGTGTAAAGATGGGTGGGAAGGATGTTATATATGTGAAACAGCAGCATTCATCAACTCTTCAACCAGCTGATCTACAGAAGAGATTGAAAGAGATGGCTGATAAGAGATTTTTAGAAACCAATGGAAAGTATGGCATGGGTGCTGAACAAGTTTACCAGAATAACAAGGTTTGTGCAAAATTTTGTTGAGTCTACTATTTTGTGAATTTGAGTCTGAACGTTGAACTTGCTACCTGACATCAGTCATTATTCATTTCTGCCAACAGATTCTTTTTCCAATATTTAGAAGGAATACATTATTAAAAACATTCTTAAAAAATCTAATAAGTTTGGACCATTGCAAAACTAAAATTTACATTATTTTTCCATTACCTCTCTGTCAAGTTATTCAATAACATCTGAAAAACTAGTTTCTGAAGTTTTGCTGTGAGGTTTCAGAATTTCTTTGAGATAGTTTGATTGGTGGTGAATCATTTATCATTTACAGGTGTAGCTTTGGTCCCATAATATTTGTGGATTATTTAAGTTTTTAAATATGATTTGTTGCTTAGGCTATTTTTATTTGAATTTGGAGATGAAATGCTGAGTAGAAGCCCTGGTTCATGTTAAATTTTGTTCTATCCTGGTTTCTTGACACTCAAGTCTGTGCTCATAGTGATAGAATTGACGATTAACAAAAAATAAAAGGTGCTTTTGAATGATACTCATTTAGGATACATCAGAGTTTAGAAGAGTATCTGGTTCCTCAGCCCAGTTTCTGGTCATCTTTTATAACGTACAAAGTCAGGGAGCTAATTACAATAGTTATGTGGCCTGTATGTGGCTTTTAGGTTGTTGCAATCAAAGGGTAACAGTTGCATTAGTTTTCAAAATAGATATGGTGTATATAGTTTCATTGACATAGCGGCAAATATAGTGACTTCCAGCGGGATGTAACTGTAATAATGAGTTCTCCTGTGAGATTCTCTAATAATAAAGCATGCATTGTAGGGAAGAGAGAGAAATTTACCTAATGGTTGTTACCGTATGTAGTGGGTGTTTCTCTGTGACAGACTCAGTTGAGCACTCATTCGGTTGATATCTTTTCTAGGCATCTGATCTGATCATTGTTGTTTCAGATGGAAATCAGGGAGCAACGTCTGAGGTTTGCTGATGCCGCTTCCTCAAGCTCTTATTCACACAAGGAGGTATGCTTGTCATGCACAGTATGCTTGATATCATAACATCGTTTGGATGATTGGCATCAAATCATATCCTACTCAAAGTTTGCATGAAGGATTTTGAAGACCTGCTGGGGTTTTCCTTTTGAAATATTTTTGCTTGTTCTCATTTAACTACTGTAATTTCAGGATATTGTGAAAATTTATAAAAGGAGAGGTGGAAGTGATAGTAAAGTCCTATCTCATAGTGACTGGTTACACACTGTTCAATATGAGCCTGATGTGATATCAATGTCCTTCATTCCAATAACCTCTTTGTTGAACGGAGTCCCAGGGAGTGGATTCTTGAGCCATGCCATAAATTTATATCTACGCTGTGAGTAAACTTGCTCTACTGCTGTGTGTAACTTTCTTGAGTTTATTTTGATAATTTTTGTTGCTAAGTAATAGTTATTGCATCTCCATTCTTGTTGTACGTTCTTATAGCCTCTTTGTTTCCCTAACATGATCTTTTCAGTGTTGCTTTCCTTTATTCATCATGCTGCAATACAATATTGGAATTGAAAATAACTTTCAGCAATTTTCCTTTGCCTGCTAGATAAGCCCCCAATTGAAGAGCTACATCAGTTTTTGGAATTTCAGCTACCAAGGCAGTGGGCACCAGTGTTCAGTGAACTTCCTCTTGGTCCCCAATGGAAGCAGCAAAGTACATCATCTTTGCAGTTTAGTCTCATGGGGCCGAAGCTTTTTGTGAACACAACTCCGGTAAGGCATCTTAATGTGTGTTAGATTGTTTTGCTGCACTTGTCACCTAGTTTTGCTGAATGTTTGATTAAAAATTGTTGCATACCTTTATATGTTGTGCACTACTTTTTGAATGAGTAGAATATTAGTGTTGTGTTACTGGTTTTATGTCTGCTAGATTAATTTGCTTAGGAGTCATATTACGCCTTTGTACATCTGCAATATGCCCTGTAGTTTATTTTGATCTATATTTGTATGCATAAGATGAGAATGCTAAACTGGCTGTAGTTTTTGTTTTTGGCATAAACCTGTTTCTACGAATTCCTGGGCAGGTTGATGTTGGCAAGAGGCCAGTGACTGGCCTTCGGCTTTTTTTAGAAGGTAAAAGAAGCAATCGGTTGGCCATACATTTGCAGCACCTTTCTTCTCTTCCAAAAGTTTTCCAACTTGTAGATGATCCACAAGGTAATTTCAATCAAGAGTCCTATGATCGTAAATACTATGAGAAAGTTCAGTGGAAGAATTTCTCTCATGTCTGTACAGCACCTGTTGAGTCGGATGAGGAACTCTCTATAGTAACTGGAGCCCAGTTACAAGTTGAGAATTCTGGGTTTAAAAATATTCTCTTTCTACGACTGCGATTCTCAACTGTGTTGGGAGCTACTCCTATAAAGCATCCTGAATGGGATGGATCTCCTGGGATGGCTCACAAGTCTGGTCTCATTTCAACGTTAATCAGTCATCACTTCACAACAGTTCAAAGGCCGCCTCCACGACCAGCTGATGTGAACATAAATTCAGCCGTGTACCCTGGGGGGCCACCAGCGCCAGTCCAAGTTCCTAAGCTTCTGAAATTTGTTGACACCACAGAGATGACAAGAGGGCCCCAGGAAACCCCTGGCTATTGGGTTGTATCCGGAGCAAGACTAGTCGTTGAGAAGGGTAGGATTTCTCTACGGGTTAAATACTCATTACTGACCGTGATATTACCAGACGAAGACTTGGAACCTGATCAGTAGTCGATTTTTCAGCCTCCCACACGCCCTTACCCAAAAGTTGAAATTACAAAAGAAAAGTGGTAAAAAGAAACGTAAAAAGAAAAAGGTGGAACTAAAGGTAAGAGGCTTACATTATTGGCAGTTTTTAGCATGTGAATGCAGGATGATCGAAGAATATCGTGATAGGTAGTGTTTGTGAATCATTGTAATATTGTTCTCATCACTATTGTTTTCCTTTTTCCTTTGTAATGTAATTTTGCCTCTATTGTAGATGATCCAAGTTGATGCCTTCAATATGATAACAAGGTATTTTTCATCCTCTTGTGCCAACCACAATTGTTTGGTCTTTCAGGTAATACAGTGGAAAGAAGCCTCATGGTCATTTATTTTAGAACGTAATTTTGACCCTGCAGATTATAAGGTGAATTGAACTCCGGAAAAAAATTGTTGAACGGTATTAGTATTTCAGACACCAAAATCGTGTCTTTGGAAACAGGGCACTGAAACAACTAATGCTGCTTTACCCAAGAACCAGAGCACTACCATCTAAATCGCGGAAAGACTTACTTCCATCGCCTAAACAATGCCGATCATTTCTCTTTTTTTCTCTCCCCGAAAAGTAAGCGTCTAACAGGAATTTGCTTCCAAAAGATCTGTTTGCAGAGGCAATAGGATCAGCAGAAGGGTTTCCTTTCACTATATTCCTTTCTTTTTCCTGGTCCAAATAAGGCAGTATAATCATAATAATGTTAATATATAAAAAGGAGAAACTGTTTCATATACAGATTCAAGTCACTCGTAGGAAGGTACAAACAGGCAATATATGAGAAATGATGATCATAAAATAATTGCAGGTTCCTGTAATCAAAGGGTACAAAATCACCGAAGCCCACATAAGTACACCTCCAATAGTTTAATGTTGAAGCAAGCAAGCAACTGTTGGTTAATAAGGTCGAAAATTAAGATATGTTCTTCACTTTATCTTTTCATTCTTAGAGCAGAAATAATAAAGCCTCTCCCCTTCAAATATTGCAGGGCTTCTTAAATGTTAAGCCTCAGAAGAACTTGAAAAATAAAGCAGTAAGCAGTTAATCACAAAGGGATGGTAGTGGGGAAAATGTAGATATGAATTTGAAAGTAACAACATGGTTTTTCTTCCATACGTGTGCTTATCCGTCTTGAAAAGAGGCCGGATATATTATATCAGAAGTTGCATTGATGGTAGGATAAATGCATCGCAAACTACATATAAATGCTTTTTCTATGGACTCTTCTTGGAATTCATGCTAGCTTGATTGTCCAGATTCTATGCTTTGACATCAATGGCTAGTAAAAAGAACCACCGCAAGAAATATTGATTTCAAAATGACAATATCAAAGCAGCAACACGAGCAAACAATCATGGGAACTTCTTCATTGCCTAGAAATCTTGGAAAGTCAATCTGTCCAAGTCTGACTATTTTAGTTGGCATTTCAAAACATAATCCAGTCCAGCTTGTTATCTCATAAGATAAAATATTTCTTCAGTGGCTGGCATTTTGATGAAATTGTGGAACAGTAAATTCATATTACCATATAGTGGTATGATTGTATAGTCTGTATGAGCTAGTAAAAGGATTATTAATACCTGATGCAAACATTTTTTGGATATCCTGCAAACACCATCAAGTAAAATCCAGTTCCTTGCCCTCACCAGAAATCTCCACAGTTGCAAATTCCATTCGTGAAATGATGGAATCGACTTGCATCTCTTACTGTGATATTTCTCTTGGTAATAAGGGAAATAAATTTTATAGCAGTATGGCAATCGCCACATACACGTAAATTTTTAGTCACTAAGATGGGTTTGTTGGGACTCAAACTAAGAATTCCAAATGCAATGGCCAGTTTTTCACTATGAAAAAGGAGGATTTGTTCTTTCTCCTCTTCTTCAACATCTTGAAAAACATAGCTGGCTTCCCCATGATATCCCAACCTTTTCATCTCGACCAATAGTTCATTCATTTTGCTATGTATCTGGGGATATTGTGGATGTGATCTATCTCCACCAATGAATGCATGAACAATCCCGCCAATCTCAATCCAACTGCAACCAGGAATCTTATTAAACCCTCGGTCTTTCTGCATTATTCTAACCTGTGCAGCATCTTCCCATCTCCCAACAGTGGTATACATATTGGATAAAAGAACAAAGTTTCCTGAACTTTCATGTCCTAGTTTCTGGATTTTCTTCGATACTTCTTCCCCCAATTCAACATTTTTATGGACCTTACAAGCAGCAAGCACGGCACTCCAAATACGAACATCTGGCTCAAATGGCATCTTGTCAATTAAATTGTGTACCTCTTCAAAACGTCCTACCCTGCTTAAAAGATCAACCATGCATACATAGTGCTCCATCCTAGGGATGATTGCAAAATATCGACTCATAGTGTCAAACCAATGTTTGCCTTCTTCGACAAGTCCTGAATGGCTGCAAGCAGACAAAATACAGATGAAAGTAACATCATCTGGTTCTAAACCTTCTGCCAGCATGTTCTTGAACAACGATAAAGCTTCCATTCCAAGCCCATGTATTCCGTAAGAAATTATCATTGCGTTCCATGATACTGTATCCCGCTTAGGCATTATATAAAAAACCTTTTGAGCTGTCTCAATCCTTCCACACTTTGCATACATGTCAATAAGAGCATTACAAATTGGGGTTTCAGTCGTAAAACCATGAACAACTGCATAGCAATGGCAGCAAGAACCAAGTTTTAGTGCAGCTAAATGAGCACAAGCTGGCAGGACACCTACCATGGTTGACGATTCTGGACAAATTCCAGATAATCGCATCTTATGGAACATTCGTAATGCCGCATCTGCATTACCGTTCTGCACGCATCCTGAAATAATGGCACTATAAGAAACTGTATCTTTCAAACCCATTTCATGAAAGAACTTTATGGCATCATCTATAATCCCACACTTTGCATATGTTGAAAGAAGAGTATTTCCCAACATTAGATCATAAATAAAGCCTGATTTGATGGTGTAAGAATGTACACATCTCCCCACACTTGAGTTCGTCAAATTTGCACAAGCTCGAAGTACTGTAGAAATGGTTACAGCAGTTGGAATCACTGCAAAATCTTTTCGTCCCATCATTTCTTGAAATAATTCCAACGCCTCCCCCATAAAACCACAAATAACATAAGCACCAAGCATAGCACTCCATGTCACTTCATTCTTAACCATATTCATCCTGTCGAAAATTCTCCTGCCATATTTTATATGCTGACATTTCCCATACATATCCAAAAGCCCAGTAGCAACCATCACATCATCAATATAGCCTCTTCTTACACAAAAACCATGCATTATCTTTCCATGTTCCAAAGAATTGGCCTGAGCAACTGCTGGAAGAACCGAAACAATGGTCGAAGAATTGGGGCTAATGAAATCCTTCTGCATTTGAATAAGCAATCGCAATGTCTCATAATACGCCCCATGTAAAGAAAACCCAGCAATGATAGAATTCCACGCAACAACGTCTCTAATAGGCATGTCACAAAACACTCTCTCAGCATCATCCAAGCACCCACATTTCGCATACATATCAACCAAAGCAGTTGCAATATAAACATCAGAATGAAGACTGAGTCTTTTAGCATGAGCATGGATCTCCTTACCTTCTTCAATTGCTTGAAGAGCCGAACATGCTTTAAGAACAAAAGGGAAAGTAAATTTGGAAGGTTGGATGCCAAATTCAAGCATTTGGTAATACAAATCGATGGCTTGAGTAAAGGGTCCATTCCAAGCATATGCTCTTATCAATAAGTTCCAAATTAGAACATTATTTGGCTTTTGGGGACTTGTGTCGAACACATGGCGTGCATATTCAATCTTATTACAAGCTACGTAAGAATGGATGAGTTTTGCAATAGTTTTATTAAAGTCGTAATCTTTAGCATTTGGGGTCTTCTTAATCAGAATTTGATGGATTAGCTTGGCCTCAGAAAGAGATTTTGACTGGACACAAGCTTCAAGTAAACTTGTATAATCTGATAGACTAAAACCTTTATGGGATTTGAGACGAGTTGCCCATAACATCTCTCTTTCAACTTTCAGGCCTTGCTATATCTGTTGAAAGTAAAGCACCACTCCTGGTTTTCGTAAACGACAATCGTTTAGTCTTTTTCTCCCTTTATTTTTTAAGTTTGTCGTTTGGGTATTTGTAGGGTTGAGCATGGCCCGAGTTCAGGAAGGTTTTCTAAAATCTGTCCCGTCTCGTTCACTGATATATCGTCCCGTCCTACCGTGGGTTGGGTTTTTTGGATCACAAGTCGGATCAGGCATTTAGAGGGTTGATACGCGGGTTTTTTTATTTAAAAAAATAAACTTTTTAAGGAAAAAAAATTTAAATATTTTTGATGCATTTAAATTATAAAATAAGATCAATTAATTACATAATCTATAAAATAAATTGAATAATTCAATTGATAAAAATAATACTTACTACTACATTGAACCTCATTTGATTAATTAAAATATAATATATCTTTTATAAATATAATGCAAAATAAATCAAATTTATATTTCTCTATGAATTTCAATAAAAAATATATTTTTATACCCTAATATATTCATTATTATTTAAAATTTTTAAATTATTAGTAAAATTATAATATTATTCTTGAGCGGGGTAGGTATACCAAAATCTATCCCCGCTTCAAACCTATAACGAGTTTCATTATAAAAGGTTTCATTATTGTAGTTCATTCCCGTCTCGTACCCTAACAGATCGGGCAAAATGTCCTCTACGAGAGTTGGGTTTCAACAGGTCCCGCCGGATTAAATTAAATGCTCAACCTTAGGTATTTGGCTAGGCAGATATTTGGAAGAAAATAGCACATTTCGGGAAAAGAGTAGGTATAAAATAGCATTTTCAAATAAAAAAATAAATAAATAAATTTCTAAAATGCCCATTTCTAAAAGAAATTTCAAAAATTATCTTTGGCTTGCCAGAATCGGTAATATTTTTAATTTTAATTTTATTTTTATTTTATCTAAAAAAAATAAAAGAGGAGTAGAAAAACAAAAACAAGAACAAATGTGTTATTTATTATATTTTTCAAAATTTGTGTTATTTGTTAAAATAAGCTTAAAAAATATGCTAGTGTCTCAACTTCCATAACTATTAAGAAAAATAGTAATTATTAAATTAAAAATATAAAATTTATTCATTAAATTATCAATATACTCTTCACTTAAATATTTGTTTAATTTTTAAAGTCCATTATCTATTAATATTTTAAGAATATAAAAAAAAATCACTACCTAATTTTGTTATAATTTAAAAATGAGACACTTATTAGAAGATAAAAAAAATAAAAATTGAGACATGTATTATGACACCGAGGGAGTATTTACGTTTCTCCACAAAATACAGTTGCTAGCACGTAGTAATTTTTTTTCCAAACAAATATATATCATTAAAAAAATATATACTTAAATTTGAATGCTTTTTTAATCTTTTTAATTCAAAGATAAAATGAGACTATAATTTCACTTCTTTTTTTTTCGTCACTCTACTATTGCTCGAAATTTAAATCATTTAACGTATCTGAATGATATAAATTTTAAATGAAAGTGGTATGAAAAAATTTTCCACCGCCTTGTATTTGTGATGGAATTGTTTCTGTTCTGAAAGTGACAACTTTCATTTAAAAAAAAAAAAAAATCTATATTGCAATATATAGAAGGGATATTTACAAAAACAATCCTACGTTTTTGCATTAATATTTTTCTTTCTGTTTATTTTTTTTCGAACATAAATTTCTCTGCATGTCAAATATTTTAGACAATTATACCATTTTATCTATTTTTTTTGTTAAAATAACAGTAAAATGATCAAAATGTAATTTTTACCGGCCCTTTAGAAAAACTCAAGAATTAAGGGAACGTTTTGAAATTTTCATTTCTTCAACCTTCAACCTCGTCCTGTTCATCCCACCATCCCACGAAGCTCTCGCCGCCGGCCTCCCTGCACAGCTGCCGATGCCAGATGAGGACGAGCTTCTGTCGACGCCAGATGAGGTAGCCGCCAACCGTCCCCGCACCTCCATCCGATCCGACCACAACAAGAATCCCATCACTTCTGGTATTTCAAACTTTTTCCAGAACCATGAATTTCCGAGGAACGAAGAAATTATGGTGGCTTTGCAACTTTTTCGTTCTGCTAGATCAACCTAGATCAACCGATCATCTTCACTTAGATCAACCATCTGCTGCATGGACCAATGTCAAACTCATCTTTTTTTATGAGATTCTTCGTCGTGGTCGAATCGAAAGGAGGCGCGAGAAAGGTCGACGACAACCTCATCTGGCAGGAGCTCATCCTTATCTGGCGTCAGCGGCTAGGGCTTTGTGAGATGGTGGGATGAACAAAACGAGGTTGAAGGTTGAAGAAAGTAAAATTTCAAAACGGTCACTTAATTCTTGAGTTTTTCCAAATGGCCCATAAAAATTACATTTTAATCATTTTACTCTTATTTTAACAGAAAAAATAGACAAAAGGGTATAATTGTCTAAAATATTTAAAATGCAGGGAGATTTATGTCTAAAAAAAAATAAACAGGGAGAAAAATGATGTTAATGCAAAAATGTAGAGATGTTTTTATAAATATCGCTATATAGAATATATGTGCATCTCATTTAAAACTATTTTCTAATAAATAAAAAACTAATAGGGGATGATGTTGGCCTAAGTAGTTAATGTTCTATCACTTTGTGCCAAAATACCTAGATTCAAATCCCTATAAAAAATAAGAACTAATTTTGTTAGAAGATAGCCTAACCAGTAGAGGAGTAATCAAAATCTCGGGTCAATTATATTAAAAATACCTGAACTTTAGGGGTTCTTTCACTGCGGTACCTAAACTTTAAATTCTTTCACAAAAATAGCTGACCTTTCAAAGAATTTGCACAAAAATAGTTTTTACAGGTCAACAGGTCAGAGCCGATTGCAACGTACTTGAAATTTTACAAATACATCCCTAAATTTCTTCCCCTCTCTCCACTTTACCACAATTTAGGGTCTATTGATTATTTAAAAATTATTTTAATTTTTCAAGGACTCTTTCATAATTTTTCAATACCCATCATCTTCAACTTCCTCTTCTTCTCCTCCTCCTTTTCCTTCCGATAAAACCACCGCCACCATCCTCTAGGGCCATTCTCTGCTAACTTCACCGGCGCCCTCCGATCCTATCCTCCTCGCCCACCGCCTCGGCGACACATTTCCAAAATAAAATAGCCCAAAGAAACACATCCTCCTCACCCATCATCGATTCGCCAACTCATCTCTTCTCGTCTCAACCATTTCCAACACTGCACTTCAATTTCAGTTCGACAACCAGAAGCTTTCAGGTCTAGCAGAACCGTAAGCCACCAACAACCATGGCTACTTGCTTACGTGCG
>CATIWJ010063846.1:0-10900 GCA_949640765.1 Croton laevigatus | reverse complement strand
AACAAATTAGGATTTGTGAGACTGGCTGATGCAATCTTAATAAAAGCATTAAAACAGAATGAAATGTTTACCGCATGGTCAAGATGTGAAATAGTGCTAGACTGTGCAAGGCGTTTGATTTCTTCAACATCACCTTCTCTGTAAGCTGAAAGTAGTTTAGTAGCACATCGATTCTGGTCACTGCTCAAAAAAGCATCAATCCTGCAAAGAGCCGAGAGCAGTATGTTAAATCATTAGAAGCCCTTTCTTTCAAACGAGTAAAAAAACAGTGTCTAAACTTACTCGCAGCTCATTTCACGAGATGAGATGCTCTAGAAATAACTAGCACTCATCAGATTTCACTAAGTCCAGCACATATAAGAGATGCAGCAATTAAGTATTTGTTATTGGTTGGTGGGTTTTTGTCATCGCTGAGCAATGCCATATTGGTTACCAAGAAATTTGGTACAAAAGCATGCAATAATTGATTGGTTTTTCCAGTTACAATTTCACCAATACAATTTTATGTTAGTAAAATTGAATTATTGCACTTTTCAACATGTGAAATACCCAAAGGAGCATATCACACTGAGTGCAATTGGTGGAAGAAAAGAATCACAGTTTTGCAAATTGTTCTTAGAAGGTAATTGATATATTGTTACTTGGCTGTAAAGTGACTTTATGAACAAATTTCCACACAATTACCGCAACTTAAAAAAAAAACAGCACAAAGTACAGATGGAAGAATATAAGCTTAAAAATGGTACTATGAGAAGACTCAAAGTTTCAAAGTTTTATAGTATGCAAGAAATTTAAGTTGCAAGACATAGGTGAATTCAGCGTGGTACTGTTTTATCGTACAAATTACACATGGTAATTCAGAATTTATTGAGGGTTATAATAACACCTTAAAAGGCATTCACAATTGGTAGAAATTTGCAAATTCTTCAGAACCATCACTATTTGCCAAGAAGCCATGAGAAACATTTACTTACTGTGCACAATCATTATAGCACTTTTCTGCTTGCTTGAGATCATGGGCATAAAGATACACGATAATTGCACCAAGATATGCCTGAAATCACCAAAATTATGGAAAAGATTAAGCATGATGGATAAATGGCAAGCCATGCAAAGAAATGATAAATTCAGATATTCAGGTGTTTAAAATCAAAATTAAATTGATGATAAAGAAATCAAAAAAAGGAAAAGGGAACATATGGGCTTGTCAGAGAGAAAGAGAAGCACAAGGAGATTAAATAGGCTAAAACAAAAGATGAAAATAAAAAATAAAAAGAGTTCACACTTTGCACTGGCTGTTGGTGGCATTGGATTTATCTGCTGCAAGACCTAATCTCAACATGATAGCTGCAGCATCCGTGTATCTGTATGCATTGAACACCATGATCAATATTCATTTTTATATGTTTCACAACAACAATATATGTGCTCATCCCACAAGAGCATGACAGTAACCACTCAGCACCATCTAGAGGAAGACAAGTAACAAAAATACTGCTGGATTGCAGTCAAAATCAACAGTTTGAAGGCAAATAAATACTGCCAAAAAATCGAATAGCATCCACTGGTTTAATTAAAACTGAAAATAGGGACCAGCATGCACAGAAAATAATGAAAGCATTGTTAACAATACATCGAATCAGGTTCACGCTTGGATTAGTAAATTAATATTTAAATATTGTATAAACCACATATAATATATTTCAAGTTTAAATACTTTATTCCACTTGCTAGATTTTTATTATAATACTTCAACTTGTCTTGATTCGTAAATTGAGATATTCAGATTTGAAATACAAGGATTAAACAGTAATCCTTCTATCCCAGCATGGCCACTTAGAAACACCAATTTTATAACATCAAAACAGATGAAGAGTAAAGGTCTCACTTTCAGCATCTAATTAAACCAGTAAAACTTAATTTAGTCATCTTAATGTACCCTATTTGTAATGGAAAACGTAGTCCTTACTTCTCAAGCTTGATATAAACACTGGTGGCAGCACGGTATAGATCAAAGGCCATTTGCTCCCGGCCATCCTCTTCAAGCATAACACAAGCATCAGTATAAAGTTGAACAGCAGCATCAGGCATAGCATCTTCCAAGGCACTGTGAAATCAAAGAATACATTTTAAATTAGCTTTCTATAAAACTAAATTTGGCTAAGGTTGCAACTCAAATTTTAGTTTGGCAATGTTAACAATAACAACCCTTCCAAAGACACTCCCATACATAGCTATAGTGTTGCACCAGAAGAAGAAAGCTGCCAGATTGATAGGGAAGATATAAACACTCAAATTTGGAATAGAAGTACAAACAATAGACAAGCCTACATAGAAGTCCATTGAGGAATAAGTAGCTATTCGTACAACTATTATTAGAAGTAAAATTTAACTATTTTTACTATCGGTCATACTATACAGAGCACTAATGTGAATGATGATGAATTTTAAGTCAAGCAACAAGGATGGAAGAGAAACCAATCCATCAAAGACAGTGGAGGGGTCATATATAGAGAAAGATGTTAAGGGTAGAATCTTTATGAAATTGTGAAGAACTGTGCTCCAAAGTAACCAAAAATAGAAATCCTAGTAATTTAATGTAAGTGACAAGACATCCCAAATTGAATTGGTTAAAAAATATATTTCAAAATCATGTTTATATTTTACACTTGATAAGCAAAATGAGACAGAATAAAATGCAAGACTGCAATAAACAGGTTTGTTGATTTCCCTTTCTAAGTGCATTTGGTCTAGTGTTCTACAATAAACAGCATTGCTTCCACATTTGTTATGCAAATTGAGACATAAAATGAAATGCAAGATTGAAATAAACAAGCTTGTTGATTCCCCTGTCTAAGAGCATTGCGTTTTGTGTTCTAAAATAAACAGCATTGTTCCCACATTTAATAGTGAAATCAATGGTGTTTCAAACACCGATGAATTTAAGAACAGGAATTGTAAATAACAAGAGCACAAGGTATGTGCTTACCGGGCAGCTTTTGCTAGAGCATCCGACGCAGGTTGTGATCTCCCGCACTCAACATATAGCTCAGATGCCCTTCTATAAAGATCATTAACTTCATTCCAATTGCCTAGTTCCTTTGCTAAAGCAGCAGCAGATTCCATATGCTTAGCAGCGTCCCAGGGGCTAAATTCTCATAAAGGTTATGACAAAAGGCTGATTTATGCATACTCAAAAGCAAGAAATAAAGCAGAAGGTAAAGTATTGATCACAAGAATCAAATAAATTGAGGATACGAAGACAGTATCTCTTGACCCTTGGAAGCCATTTCGAATGCTGCTTTTGCTTTCTCATAGTTCTTGGCAACCCTAAAACTGTTAGCTACAAGAGAACCACCATCAGTTAAGAATTCCTCTAAAAAGCACGATCCTCATTTGACAAACTTCTATTAGCAGGCATAAGGTGCATGCTACTCCATTAATTAATAATCTCAAAGTCCACAAATGAACATGAATAAGAAATACTAACCAGCTTGCTCATACAAAAGAGTAGCACTTTTCCAATCAGCACTCCACCTTGTGAGGCTCAATTTTGTTCTGAAGAAAAGAAGGAAGGGAATGAAGTAGCTAAGAAGATTATTTTGTTATTTTATTGCCATCAAAAGTAAGTTAAGATTTGCAAATCTCGCACTAAGTCACAGTCATGAACTGATAAAAAGAAAAATTCGAACACAAATTAAGCAGATGGAAACAATCAAGCACAGAAATATTGAACTTAAAAAATTCGGCAACATATATATTGACTAACTGCATTCTAACAATTAATCAAGTATTATAATCTACCTACTACATCACATTTGCTTTTCCAATCTCATTGAATCTTAATCAAATCACTTCAAGTTAACAACACCATCAAATTGATTGATAAGAAAAAAAATAATTAATCCACTTGCTATGGCCATTTGCAATCCCAAAAAACTGAGAAACGAGTCGATAATTTTCTGGTCATAAGAAAGAATCGATCGTTCTATTACAGAGAGATATTGACTTACAGCTTATTGGCCTTGGCAATCAACTTTTCGGGATCGGAAGAAGACATTGCAGTGTACAAACTGAAATGGGTGCTCGTGCTTCTTTCTTTGAATTGCTGGGTAGGTGAATGCCGAAGCAATCTTACGGACTTGGATTCGTATTATGTTTCAATTCGATATTTCGATTTTTTATTTTTTATTGTTTACACTTACGAGCGATCGTTCATTGTTCTCATCCGACGGTCTCCATAAAGAATTGTGGCTGAATGCTCATATGGCCCTTAAACTTGATCATTATTTTCCATTTGCCCAGATTTTAAATTTTTTTGCCAAAACTCCCAAAAACTTGAACTGCTATATTCAAATCATACTCTAATGAGTAATAAGTAATATAAAAGCATGAATTCACGAGCTAATCAAGTTGAAATTTTGGACTGGGACATTCCGGTAAAGGTCACAGAGGAGATGAATAATTTATTGATTGGTGAAGTTTCAAATGAAGAAATCAGAAAAGTGGCTTTTGATATAAACCCTAATAAAGCTCCAGGTGAAGATGGAATGACAGGTACCTTCATTCAAAGCTATTGAAAAATCGTTAAAGATGACATCTTCAAAGCAATCAAAGGCTTCTTTCAAACTGGGAAAATGCTCAAGAATCTCAACCATATGGTAATTTCTCTTATTCCCAAGGTGCCTCATGTTACAAATGTCAAAGAACTTAGGCCAATTGGGCTTTGAAATGTGAGTTACGAAATTGTGTCGAAGATTCTCACTTCAAGACTGCAAGTTATTATTGGGAAGATTATTTCAAAAAATCAGAGTGGTTTTATTAAAGGGCGACTGATCACAGATAACATATTAATTGCTTATGAAAATTTTCACCAGATGCTTAACAGAAGAACATGTTCTATCTTCCAATTTACTTTAAAACTTGATGTGAGTAAAGCCTACGAATGTGTGAAATGGAATTATTTGAAGAATATCATGGTAGCCTTGGGTTTTCATGGACTATGGATAGGCTGGATAATGTCTTGTGTTACGACTGTTACTTTCTCCATTAAAATCAATAGTGAGCGACATGGGTTTTTGCATCCAACAAGAGGAATTTGGCAGGGTGATCCTCTCTCCCCTCTTCTTTTTCTTTTATGCTCAGAAGGCTTAACCTACCTAATCAATAAGCATATCAGGAACAGGCTATTATCGGGGATTAAATTGAACAGGTATTGCCCCTTGATATCACATCTGATGTTTGCAGATGATTCGTTGATTTTTTGGAATGCTTGCCCCAACAAAGTTGAAACGTTGCAACGTATTTTAGGGGTCTATACACAAGCTAGTGGACAGATAATTAATTTTTAAAAATTGGCTATTATGGTTTTCAAAAATACACCAGGAAATCTTAGAAGGGAAGTGGCAGTAAAAATGAACACTACAGCAATAGATGTCTTAGATAAATATCTAGGGCTACCAGCGATGATCAAGAGATCCAAGAAGCATGCCTTCCACAATATCAAACAAAGGGTCAATAGTAGGCTAAACGGATGGAAAGAGAAATTCCTCTCACAAGCTAGGTGAGAGATCTTAATTAAAGTGGTGGCATCAACTGTAACACTCCAAATTACCT
Source organism: Croton laevigatus (assembly GCA_949640765.1). Taxonomy (NCBI): domain Eukaryota; kingdom Viridiplantae; phylum Streptophyta; class Magnoliopsida; order Malpighiales; family Euphorbiaceae; genus Croton; species Croton laevigatus. The sequence continues at coordinate 5,284 of CATIWJ010063846.1, read as the reverse complement.
TACGAATAAGACAAGCCGAGGTGTCACAGAACCACTAACTTCTGTAAAACATAGTTAGATAATATGTAATAATAAGTCATTGTTATTCCAGGTTACATAACTTGTCTATTACAAAGCTGACGTAATTTACCAAAAAAACTATTTAATAATACAACCAAGACTTCTAACTATATAATACATACATGCCGAATTATAATAAACAAAAGTTTGGTCCGAAAAGTATGTCCTCTGGGAACTGATCGGGTAACTGCTGTTCCTCCGTCTTGTCTAAGTGCGGACCTGCGAGTTACAGAAATAACTCGCTGAGCAACTCCATGCTCAATGGGTACAGATATATAATACAGTATTGTTTAAAACCAATTGATGAATTCATTTCGAGAAATCATTTCAATAATAAACTTATTAAGCACGGGTCATTTATCAAAATACAATTCACAAATCAAGTTTCATTTCAATTCAAACAAACACATTTACTCTACTGGCTTTATTGGATTCCGAGGATAAGACCAAGGGCTATTCATGTCGGCCATATTTCTCATATATGCCAATTTTTCAATCACTGAGGCTGTATTCCACTCGTACGCCCATATTTCAATTTATAGGCCATAACCCGTAGTTATGCCCGTTTGTTCTCATTTTATTTCATTATCACATTTCATTGCATCACCTGTACAGGAGTTTTGCCCATATGTCGACATATACTTACCACTAGGGTCCATAACCAAGTATAAAATACCTTTCATTTCCCACGTCAATTATTTACCATACTGTCATATTTGGTTCAAATATCATTTCAAAATTCAATATATACTCAATATCAAATTTCACTTTTGCCGTGCCAGTAGCATCGCGCCTGCGTCTACCGCATCGATATTAAAAATTCAACAAACAGTTATACACGACTCGAACGTACATTCGAGTTCCTAGCAATTATTTATTCATAGCAATAAAAATATTAATTACTTAAAATAAATATTCAAAACCAAATTCAGTTCAAATACTAAATAGTACCGAACCTGTTTATAATCTGCAAAGGTCCTACGCGAATATTCCTTTCAATTCCCACGCTCCTTAGTATTTTCAAGTCCTATAAATAATAATTAAATATTTAATAAATTTACTAATTAAATTTTTGGTCCTAAAAATATTATTTAAGTATTTTCAATAATTTATATAATTTAATTTGAGTCCCTAAATATTTAAAATTCAATAGATAATTCAATGTCTATAAATTATTAGACTGTTGGACAGTTTTGTACTGAAAAATAAAATTTAGGGGTTGTTTTGATATATTTTGGACCTAATTGAAAAGCCAATCTAAGTTCTGGGGCAATTTCATAAACACAGAGAGACCTATTTGTAATATTCCTAAGTTTTTGGACTTAATTGACACAGAGGGACCTAATTGAAATGATAATCAAACTTCAAGGGCTGAAAAGGGGACATAGAGGGACTTACTCGTGCACGCTGGAAAATTTAGGGTCCATTCCGGAAATTTTTCGCGTCTTCTTCAACCTCCCGCTCTGCAAGTCCTTCGTCCGCCACCGTACGGCAACGAGGCCCGTTAGCATTTCCGGCGACGAGGCGAGTACCAGTTGACTCCTCAGCTCACCGCCGACCCACTTGTGGCCTTATCTCGGACGAAAAGTGATCGGAGGCGACGGTATAACGGTTTGAAATTCGGTTGACTTTCTAAGCTTTGAGTTTGACCGGGCTCAAACGGACGACTCCGGCGACTGGTCAGCTAGTTTTCTTCGTTAAACACGTTCTACACATCCTAAAGAATAGTTCTACAATCTTAGTTTTTGAATTAAACACAATAATTATAAAACTAAATTTTCACACACTTACACTTTTCGGTTAGTTTTCAAGCTACTGTTCCACCTCTATTTTGCCCACCAAATTCTTCAGCATCTTCTTTAATCCTATTCAGTATCCTTAGAATTTTACTAAATTCTAAAACTTCAGGTCACACGAACAAAGTTGCAAATTTGAAGAGCAAACTTTGCTTGAAAATTTGGTTTGTTCTTTTTCTTTTCTTTTCCTTACCCTACCCGTTTCCTTCCTTCCTTCTCATTAGTATGGTGACATTGTCACCACCAATCACCAATTGCCAACTCATCAAATTCTACAACTTCTTTTCTTCTTTTATATATATATATTGTATATACATATTTATATTATTATTATTATTATTATTCCCACTAGTTCATTTATATTATTAGTTTTATTATTATTATCTAAAATTACAATTTTATTTAAATTACAATTCTAACCCTATGACTCCGCCTACACTCTTCTAACCTAGTTTATATGTGTGACATCAGCAATACCACTCTTCACCTTCTCTTACTTCAAAGTTTCCATATCCTTATCCATGGAAATCAATGCTTTGATTAGACAATTATGGTGGGGCCAATAAGAAGCGGAAAGGAAAATATGTTTGGTGGCTTGGATGAAATTTGCTTGCATATGAAAGATGGTGGGTTAGGATTTAGAGATTGGGAAGTAATGAATAAAGCTCTTTTAGCAAAGCAGGGCTAGAGATTGATTAAAAATCCTATAACCATAAAAATGGCTAGAGGGTGAATAAGCTTTTGAAATTTCTTCGGTTTTCTCTTTAATGGAAACTGATTTTGAATTTTATTTTTATTAACAAATTTTGAATTTCTCAATTCCATTCTATTGGAAACTGTCCCTTTTTTTTTATCACGCTTGGAATTTATTTGTTTTCAATAATTGAATGCAGCTCGTGAATTTGTGATCAATCATGTCTCCCATTGATCTTCTTTATTTGCCGACTTAGCTTGCGACTTATGCATATTTGATCAGTTATTTTTATTAGCTTTGGTGTCGTTAATTTGGATTTAGAAATCTGTTTTTCACCTTAGCTGATTGTTTATCCTCAATGACGCAATGTTGATTTTGCTTATTTTATTTGTTTTCATTCCCACTTTGCTATTCTCTTTGTACATTTTTTCCATAGTGCTATCAATTTTTATGGATCTATATTTACAATTGCATCTTTTGAAAAATATGAAGGTGAGTTAGATCCAGTATTATGTTTCAAATATCAAATTAGGTACGCAATCACTTTCATTAAATTATGATTTGCTTCTGTTTATTATGGGTGTTCTAAACTCATGTATTAGATCCAATTAAAGATATAATTACTTATAGTAAATTTAGGGTCCATGAATATATGATTGCTCTTGTATGATCTTGATGGCTTTTATATGGTTTTTGAATTGATAATAATTCGTAAACGATATCTAGAATTATGATAATTTGATTAATTATTAAATTAATGTCTAATAGTGATTTTGATTATGAATTTATGATGACAAAGTCTGATGTTTTGTATTAAATTGGTTAAATTCATTAATCGTAAACTTCAATAACTTTTTCGCTAAAAATTGATTGAGCAAGATGTAGTATTTTCTGTTTAAATTATGAATTGAATAATGTGGTAATGCTTTCCTTAAAGATTATGTAAGCATGGGAAGTGAAATGGTTACTGCATATTTTGTTTGTGGTGATATAAGCATGAACTTCAATTTTAATTCAAGTTTGTTGCATATTTTGTTTATGGTGATATAAGCCTGAACTTCAATTTTAATTCAAGTTTGTTGCTGCAAAAGTTTTGACCATTGAAGGTTTTTACCTGTATCAAGCACGTTTGGCTTTGTTCAGAATTAATTTACAAATTAGTTTTCAAATATCAATTTTTTAACATTGGATCTAATATATCTTTTGAGTCAAAGCAAAGAAAGGTCAAGAATTAAATTATTATTTTGCCAAACTTAGAGTAATTTTTGAGTGAAGTACAAAATTGTGATACTCTTAAAACTGTAAGTGATTATATTTTTATTGTTATTATTATAGTTGTTGTTGATTTGCTATTGCATAAATATTTAAGTGATGTAATTTGACATTTTGATTTGCTCCCGAAATAGTAATACTAAGAAAAAAGATTATTGATATACGATGGCACATATGCTCAAGAATAAGTTTTGAAATCCGATTAGTGCCTTAAATATCGCTCCTAAAGTAGCGATATAAGGTAAATTTTTATTATCATATATATGACACAAATAATACAATTTTTGATATCCAGTTTATATTTTGAATATGCTCCTGAAGTAGCATTATTGAAAATTTTGAAAATAAGATATCGATCTTATTATTTCATAAAACTCGCCAAATTGGATATCGCTCATTTCTTGAGATGAATGACATATAAATATGGGGCTAGAACGTGTTATTCATTGAGATGAATAGATATAAAAGTATATAATTAGTCTAATGATTAGATTTGTTACATTGCATGAAGTGAATATAAGAATATAGTTCATTATTTGCGTAGCTAAATTGAGACATGTATATCCAAAAGAGAATACTCTTAATAATCATAATGGACACAAAAAAAATATTTCTTACCACCAGAAGTGGAAGAAATAGAGTTGCAAATTAAATCAACGCTTTAAAACTATTATCTAATATGACATTAACAAACAAGTAGTTTGTACATAAAAATATTAAAGGAAAATTTTTACATTTGGTAGTAATGAAAAATTGGAAGCTCTAGAAGAGCATGTACTTTTTGGATAAATTTATTGAGTTTCAAGAAAATTCATTGAAATGGATATCATATTGAGCCAAATATTTTAGCAAATTAGAAATTTACAAATCCAAATAGTTTTTTGTTGACAATGATCGATTGAACCATCTTGACCAATAAATTATGCGAATTAATATATGGATATTATTTTGGAGAACTCGAAGTTTCTTCAAACTAATGAATTAGTATGGTCAATTTGTTCTCAAACACAACTTCATTGTTGGACCATCATAAAGTAATATTTAATTTCTTTGAAATATATAATGGCGATCTGTGGTTCTACTATAATTTTTGAATATTTAAATGGAAAAGATGATTATAAAGACGAATGACTCGAAACCTGAAGTTTTCGAGTGATTTAGTTATTTGATTAAAAATACAAACTTTCAAATTATAATTATAAGACAAATTGCCTTAACCGTGTAACAACCAGTTGTTGCTCATATGTTTTATAAAGTTTAACCAAATGATTGCTATTGTCCATTCTAAGACCATTTGAGAACAAAATTTCTCTTTTTTTTTTTTTTATCATGTGGAATGTGCTATTTTCGCACAAAGCCAACAAGTTATCATAAATTATACTCTTTTATAATTAATTTTGGATCATGAGTTATTATCCATCTTAAATTTATTTTGAATGTGCAATATATATTTTTGATTGCT